>PVHX01004314.1:0-127782 GCA_004024805.1 Geosciurus inauris | reverse complement strand
TTGCTGAGGCTGGCTTTGAACTCGTGATTCTCCTGTCTCAGCCTCCCAAAGTGCTGGGATTACAGGCGTGTGCCACCATGCCCAGTGCTGAACATTTTTGAAGTAGTATAATCTTGGTATTAAAATTGAAAATTTACTTTAACCCACAGTGCCAAAGCACAAAAAGATGGTTGAGGCAGGGTCATAGATTCAGAAGTTCCTCTATCCACTGGCTGCATTTCAAAGTCAAGAACATAACAAATGAGAAGAGGAAGTGATTCAGAGCTCAAGAAAGACGTAGCTTCACTTTAAAAGTGTCCACCTAGATACAATAAAAAAAAGACAAATAGATTCAATGTGGTGAAATTTCAAATCAATGAATACAATGATATAATTATAAAAATGAATGCTACACATTAAAACAAGCAAGTAAACACACCCAATATCTATCTATCTCCCCCCCTCGCACAAACTCATGTTATTTAAGAAGATCAAAGTAGCATCACATTTTCCCTCCACAATATTGAATTGAAAAAGCAATGAAGCTTTATCTTCAAAGTTCTGATGAAAATTTTTTATTTTAAACTCATTTCCTTTCAACCTCTCTCTTTATATCTATATCTCAATCTGTCTATGTATCTACCTACTTAATTATTAAAGTCATTTAGAAATGCATTTCAACCTGTGGAAGTCTATGGCATTTAAAATGCCCAGAGCAATATTTCTGCCCCCAAATTTTATTGCAGAATCCCAACATTCCTCATCAAAAGCTGAAGATTCCCCAGCATGTCCTTGAATTTGGAAAGAATGTGTTAAATGCTATGATGAACAACACAATGGACAGGGGTGACACTTGGTAACATCAATTATATAAAACTTCAAAAAGCTACATGATTAAATATAAACCACCAACAAAGAATTAATTTGGGAGAAAATACATAAAAAAAATGTGAAAATTATCACATGTATTTTTTTCTAATAGACTTTAAAAGTTAATAGACCACAAAGGCAATTTAAATATTGAGCAAACTCAAGTATGAACAAGTTACTAAAGAAGAATTATGCATATCAGTCAAATAAAAAAATCATGCATAACTGAATAAATACCAGAAATATGCAAACTAAAATGGCAGTGAGATATCATTTTCATGTGTATTATCATCAAAAATGTATTTAAGATTTTCAGTGTCTCATATTGGTAAGGGTTTGGGATTAAAGATTCTTACCCACAACTGCCTTTATAAACATCAACTTATGGCACCTAAACTTTAACCTTCTGAGGTGAAAATTTCTTAACTCAAGAGTTCTACTTATCAAAATTTATCACACAGAAATATTCATGTGTGTATGTGTGTCTGCACATCCATACAAGGAAATTCATTAGAGTAGTACTGATGATCCACAAAGTTAAATATACCTGAAGTGCACAGATGTCTACCCTTAAATTCCAGCACATACTTAATACAAAGGATAACACAAAATAGCACAATAGTAAAGGAAATAAGGCAAATATGTTTATATTGATAAATGTGTTTAAATTACCAAATATATATGAAAATAAAAATAACACTGTAATTTGATATGCTATAAATTAATATATGTGAATTTATAAGTGTATGTATGTGATCATTTCTAATAATACATGCCAATCCATGTATCACTGCAAATTTGGGGGGAGATTGCTTGTGAATAACCAGGATATGAGCCATTTTTTATTTATGTTATTTGATGTTTATTTCTCCAAAATGTGAATGTGTGCTTATTCAATTTTTAATTAAAAATATTTAAGGGAGGCTGGGTGTGGTGGCATATCCATGTAATCCCAGAGGTTTGGGAGGCTGAGGCAGGAGGATTGCCAGTTCAAAGCCAGCTTTAGGAAAAGCAAGGTACTAAGCAGCTCAGTGAGACCCTGACTCTAAATAAAATACAAAATAGGGCTGGGGACATGGGTCAGTAGTTGAGTGCCCCTGAGTTCAACCCCTGGTACCCCCATAAAATATATTTAAGGAGAAACAAAAACAAAATTCTATGAGGTAGGCCAGGCTCAGTGGGAACAGATTATATCAGATTATATTTGCTTCATATAGATTGCCTGGGATACCTTTAATGAGACTATGCCATCTACTTCCAACATGACTATACATTGATTGCTAACAAATTGAGATTTATTCTCAGTTGAGAATTCAGGTGAGCTGGAATACCCAGGATCTTAGTTACCCTCAATGTCACTTCTCCAATAGGTAAAAATGGGTATGTCACAGTGATGGTGTTTCAAGGTAGCTGGACTTATTATAAGGTGACGTTGTGTTCAGGGAATGCTCAGAAACCGACAAAAGGAAGGGGAAACCAGAAAGACCTAAGTGGATACTTCAACATATTCCTTCCACAAGGCAGAAAAGGATTGAAATTTCAGTCTCCAAAGTTAAACAGATTAGACAAAAATCTTGTGCTGTCTATCGGAATCTCAAAGTAGCCTTTAGTATGAAAATTTATGTTCCTTGATTAAGAAATTCACATTAAGAATAAGGGCAAACAATCCCAAAAGACTAAAGGCCAGTTTGATCCTCAGCACTACATTAAAAAAAAAAAAAAAAGACTAAAGGCCAAATGTTTTCTCTGATTAGTGGATGTTAATCCAAAATGGAGGTGGGGGCAGGGAGGATGGGAGGAATAGAGGAACTTTGGATAAGGTAAAGGGGAAGGAGGGGAAGGAGGGGAAGGAAGGGTGTATAATGGTAGGAAAGTTAGTGGAGTAAGATGGACATCACTACCCCAAGCACATGTATGAAGACATGAATGGTGTGACTCTACCTTGTGTACAATCAGAGAAATGAAATATTGTGCTCCATATGTGTACTATGAATTGAGACGCATTCTGCTGTATAAAATAAAATAAATAAAAAAGAACAGGGGAAAATCCCAAATAATCTCACCCTAAGAAAGCATATGACAAAGTCCCTACAAGAACAATGTAATGGGCCGGGGCAATTTCTGCCAAATCACACACTAACATCCTTCAGAGAAATATAAAAGAATCCAGACTCTAGACATGTGACTGAATTTTATAATATATTTTTATTACATATAAAAAGAAATAGGGGACCATGTCTCATAGGTCAGAGAAATAGGCAGACAATGGTAACAGACCTCAGGATGATCCAGATGTTGAAACCAGAGGAACAAGACTTTGAAATAGTTATTTAAAATATGCTCAATTATCTGGAGAAAAAAAGATTGAGAACTTTAGCAGAGATGATTCAACATCTGAAGTTTGAATCATTGTATAATATTAACAGAAAAGGTCAGAAAAGTCACAGCACAAGGTAAATGATCCAACGTATGGTAGCAGAACAATAACCCCCAAAGTTGTTCACACCCTGATTTCTAGAACCTATGAGACTGTTCCTGACTTTGGGAAAGAGACTTGGCAAATGTGATAAATGAAAGATCCTGAGATTGGGAAATTTTCCTGGATTACCTGGATGGGACCTATGTCATCAAGAGTCCTTTAAAGAGGAAGCTGTCTGTAATGGCCTTCTTTGTCCCTTCTGATTAACTTTATCTGATGTGATGATAGAAACCCTTACTTGTTTATGAGATCCATGTGAATGATATGCTTTTTTCTATCCTTTCACCTTCCGTCTGTGAATGTCTTTCCCTATGAAATGAGTCTCTTGGAAACAGCATTTTGTTGGGTCACATTTTCTAATCCAGTCCTCCTGCCTATGCCCTTTGATCGATGAGTTGAGGCCACTTACATTCAATGTTATTTTGTCATTTTTATTTATTTCTAGTTTTTAATTTGAGTTAGTTCTCCTTTAACTGACTATTCTTCTAGTGTAGTTCCTCCCTTTGCTGATTTTCACTTTTATTTTTTAATTCTTCTTTATGAAATATCTTATTGAGTATGTTTTGTTGTACAGGCTTTCTAGTTGGGTGCTGGGTATAGTATTCTTGGTTGATATCCATTTTCTTTCAGAGCTTGGTATATATTATTCCAACACCTCCTAGCTTTAAGGGTCTGACTTGAGAAATAAGCTGGGATCTGGATTGTTTTTCTTCTAAATGTGACCTGCCATTTTTCAAGGGTTAAATTAGGGAGAGATTAGAAGATGCTCAACTGCTAGTTTGAAGTTAGAGAAACAGGACAGAGCTTAAGCCCAGAACCTGGAGAAGGCAAAGTAATGGATTACCTATTAGATCTTTTGAAAGACAGGCATCCTTGCCAACATGTTGACAATGGTGCAGTGAACCATAGCAGACCTTGGTCCTCCAGAGCTATAGAGAAACAAAGTTCAGTATAAGACCTAAGGGAAAAAAAATGTCAGCTATGGGAAGATTGAAGGAAAACAGTTCCAGGTGTTGGAAAAAGCAAGAGGAAAGCCCCTAAACCAAGAAAGAAGCTGATATACTAAACTAAAACTAAACTATAACTATAAATAAAACCATATTGACCCAGGACTGGTGAGTAGATTTGAGCAATGAGACGACAGCTTGGCAGAAGCCTGCTCCTGAGAGCCTTGCTGATCAGATGAAAGCAGGTGGATTTTTTTTCTAAGGTGAGTCCTACTTAGAGGTCCTTTAGGCAGGAGAGTGACTTGATATGGTATATACTGTAGAAACAGGTACCAGAGAATGAATTTCAGAAAAGCAGTAATATAATATTTTCAACTTTTGGGAAGCAACTGCCACAGATCAATGAAAATGATGTCTTGACTTTACAGTGAGTGTGGAGCATGTAGACTGATCAGTAATATTCTGGAAACTCAATTTAGTATGATTTACTCATGAACTCGATGTGAAGTTGTACAGAAGGGAGAAAACAAGGATAAATCTTAGGTGTCCTGGCTTGAAAGATTGAGAGTGTTTTAGAGATGTTTAGTAGCAAATGTAACTTTGTTAATAAACTACTTAGTTGGCAGTTCATGCTACATCCACATTGTTCCAAAGCGCCATACTACAAAATTGCCCCCACCTTGGCCCCAGGTTTTCTTGATTGAAAACAGAAGAGAGTGATTAGATTCCTCTCAGCTCTGTGATTCCTAAGTTATGTAAGAATTGTAATCTATTTCTTTGTATACACATCAGAGAAACATGAATTAAATCAATATACATTCAATTTAAATATTCTAGTTATGCCTACCTGAGAAGTTCAACACACACACACACACATACACACACACACACATAGAGGATAAATTAGAAACTACATGGATTTCGTACCCATTTGTGTGTCTTGGCAGAGAATAACTTAGAAACTACATGGATTTTGTACCCATTTGTGTGTCTTGGCAGTGGCATTCTCCCCTATGTGTTAATGAAAAGTCGTTAAGTTGTTCTGAAACTCAAGATTTTAAAAAGTAAAATGGCTCGGGAGGCTGAGGCAGGAAGATTGTGAGTTCAAATCCAGCCTCAGCAACAGTGAGGCTCTAAGAAACTCTGTGAGACCCTGACTCTAATTAAAATACAAAATAGGGCTGAGGTTGTGGCTCAGTGGTAAAGTGCCCCTGAGTTCAATCCCCAGTACCCCCAAAGTCCTTGCATTATTGTAAGTATATGAACCAAATAACTTTTGTTCATTTGTGAAATTAATAATTGGAAATATTTGTTGTTTTATGCAGTAGTCTAACATTCATCATTGTAATATTTAAAAATAAATAGACATGCCTAAAATAAAATGAGTAATTTTCTTTTTGCACCCTCAAACAGAATCACAATTGCAATTTGACTTGTTAATTTCCATTTAACTTTTCACATAAAATACTTACAGATATTATGTTTATATTATATAAAAATGACATTACAACATATACAAGTGTGTACATATAATGTATACAATTCTATAATCTGCTTTGGGACCTAGTACTAAAATATTTTAGCTATCCTTCAAAAACAATACCTATATCAACCTCATTTTTGTTAATAGTTACATAATAACAATGTTATATATACACCAGAATATCAATAGATACATCATTTAATCATTTCAATTTTGAGGAAAATTCAGATTATTTCAAGTTTTTGTTATTCATGACATATAACAAATTTATCAAACTTTAATAAATTTTATAAAGTTTATTATGATAAATATTCTAAAACATATATTAATCCTAGTAATTTTCTTCATATTTGGTGAATGCTCAGAAATGGAAGAACTGGGCCAGATGCTATACATATCTTAAATTATTTAAATGCTTAAATTAAAAGCTAAACTAAATGATAAGTATGTAAATACTAAATTATTTTCCCCAAAATATACATTTTTCTAAGTTCTTAATATGAACTAATAAATCTCATTTAAATTTTTCTATTTTCTCTAAGTATCTACTTTTTTATGTTTTTCGTTCATCAGAAAATTATTTCTTCATGTAACATATATTAACCTACGATTAATTGTTTGCCAATATAAATGGCCCTTGCATAGGTTTTAAATAATGGAGTAATGCCCCAAAACTCTTATTATATTTCTATATAGACTTCAATCTGTTTCTCCATCTAATTCTCTTCCATGAATAACTATGTCTATTCCTGTGCCAACCCAGTGATGTCATGATTTTATGAGCTTTTGACCAATTTTGAAATCTGCTAGGCCCCACCTTTTCCACTCTTTCTATCAATTCCTTGAAAATGTTTACATTTTTATTTACTGTTAATTTTAAGATAATTTATTGATTTCATTTACACTTTTTATTTCTATTGGAATTCATTGTATGGAGAGATCCTACTTTATCTGTCCATAATTAATTGTAATATTTCTACTTGAAATATTGGTAATTAAAAAAAAAAGAAGCATGAACATCTAAAATCTTATTTGATTGGAATGAAAGGCAAATCAAACAACAGGAAAAAAACATTTTGTACCAGAGATGTTTCAAGAAATAAGTATAAACCAAGAAACAAACTTTAGAGAGGAATAGAACTGATTTAAAGAAGATGGTAGTTAGGATGAAACATAGCTATGGTTCATTAAATGCTTATTCTGCCATTTAAGTTACAGAGATTATTTTCTGATTCCTGGAAGAATAATTAAGGTACATATTACCAAGGAAGCCTGGCTAGAAATATTTATGGTCCGGGAAATGTATGCTTTAGGAAAGAAGAGATCAGATCTCATACAGTAACTCTCTTGCTTTGAAATGGTTGTGTAGGACTGCATCCATAGCTCACTTCAGAAGAAGGCCTCAATGTACCCTCTCCTGAAAATCCTTTCCCAGCAGTAATGATAGCATAATCATTATATCCCAGAAACTTAGAGAAGAAAGTATATTTTATCAGTTCCACATTCCTGGCCAATATGGAAAGTCATTTATGGGAAAACCTATAGAAGTTTTACCTATCTACTGAGAACCAAACATTCAAAAATAAAAATCTAACCAAGTCACAGAAAGAAAGCTTAATTAATAGTTTAGGTAGTAAGGCTTAAAAAATACTGAAAAAGATTTCTAAGAAAGTCTCTGAAATCAGTTTCCGGTAGAAGAGATATTTATATGTTTGGATTAGAAGACCGAGATCTTGTCTGAAGCATTTCAAACAATGCTACTACAACAAAAAACTTCTTTTGATCTCCTACCTTTATTATTTTTTTTTCCTCCTATGGTCTTTTCTTGTGATCTAATACACTATGCAATACCTAAATCTTGGATATTCCATCTTTTTAACTGCTTCTGCCAATATTTCTAACTCTGAAATGTCTGATCTATTACTGATTTTGACACTCTTGAAGTGTAAATGATTTATGCAAAATCGGAGTATTCAGATTTTGTTTGAATTATCAGTGTTTGCAAACAGAAAAAAAAAAAACCAAACATATGAGAGGGAATATTTATACAACTAGCTTAAATTCAAAGATGCATACACATGACTTTGAACTTTGCCACTTTTAAGCCCAGAGGAAAATTAAATGATTGACGTACAAAACATTTTATTGTTTTGAAAATCTACCTAATATAAAGTACATAGATCATAGTAGTATCCAATTTTAATTGGGTCACATCCCCTGGAAGTTTGTTATTTAAAAAAGCTTGAAAAAATATGGATGGAAAACCAATTTGAAAGGATAAAAATCTAAGATTTTATTTTGAAAATGAGGTTGGACTGCTATCATATTTCACTATTATTCCATGAGACACTGGACATAAATGTCTGGCTGGGTGGATGTTGCCATCCTTCCCGCTTCCTGTGTAGATCTCTAAAGGCTATGTATGTGGGGGGAAATGAGAATATTCAAAGTACTATCTAATTATTTAAGTAGTATGTCATTGTTTCTTTTAAAAACAATAAAACACAAGTGTAGAATGTTTAGTAAACAAAAATATCCATCAGATGGGGCTGGGATTGTGGCTCAGCAGGAGAACGCTTGCCTCGCATGTGTGAGGCCCTGGGTTCGATCCTCAGCACCACATACAAAGCAATAAAATAAAGACATCGTGTCCATCTACAACTAAAAAAAATATTTTAAAAAAATACCCATCAGAAATGGGGTCCACTGTGAAAAGTCCCAGGAGCAAGGGAATTCCTGGGTCCTCTTGTACCATGCCCACCATACTGTTTACCTGTCTCCTGCAATTACCTGGTTTTTTACTTCTTTAGGGGCTGCTTATTCCTGACTCTCATAATTGGTTCCATCACTCTGTTTAGACAAACATTGTTAACCTCCCTAAGGTTTAGTCTCTTGTCTCACTTTTGCAGATCTAGAAGAGCACTCTCCTTGCTTTACCCACCTAGCCAAACTTCTCCCAGCCTCCCATTCTCTGGACCCTGTCACTGGCAGAGCTACTGCTCCAGGCACTCCATATTAGCAATGTGGTTTATACTTCTTCCTACTCTATGTCACCCTCCACCGGGGATTAGCAAAGGCATTGGAGAGTAGCATCACTAGCATGTTTTTTAAAGAAGATGGATTTTTACAACTGAAATGAATACAACCTCATGGAATTTTCATGATGCAATGTCATAAAATCAGTTTTTGGATTTTTATGTGTTTGTATACAACATAGAGCAAAGTAAATGTGTTAGTCAACTTTTCTTCTTTGTGACCAAAACACCCAATAAGAACAACTTAGAGGAGGAAAAGTTAACTTTGGCTCCTGGTTTCAGAGGTTTAGTCCATGCTTGGCCAGTTCTAGTACTCTGAGCCTCATGTCAGGCAGAACATCATGGCAGAAGGTGCCGTGGAAGAAAACGACTCAGTCCCTGGCAGCCAGGAGGCAGAGAGCGCACCAGGAGTCAGGGACAAGAGCAAGCCTCAACCATACTCAACTTGCCTAGAGTTACCACCAGACAATCCATTGAAATTATTCATTCCTCAAATGGATTAATCCACTGAAGAGGTTACAACTCTCAAAATCAAATTATTTCACCTTTCATTATTCCTACATTGTTTAAAGTCAGCTTTTTTGGGGGACACTTCATATTCAAACTGTCATAGTAAATATTAATTTTGGTAAAGAAAGATTGCAAATGTTACCATGTGCAAATTAGGGATTTTTTCCTTGAATAACTGTTGAACATATAAATAGGTAGCAAATAATAGTATAATATTAGAGATATTACATAATTTATTATTCAAGACCCTTCATGCTCTATCTCTAGGAATTCTTTCACTAATATAACTTGAAAGCAATCTTATGCATTTGTCTGCATCCCAACAAAATATTTTAAGAATAAGTATTTTTATGGGATTGCATGCTCACATCTGATCTCTCAAAAAAGATGTCACTCAATTTATAATAATTTTGTTGTATTCTATTGTCCTAAATGCTATTTACGTCATTTTGAAGCTTCAAAGTATTCCAAATAGCAAGTCCATTTTCCTGTCCTACCTTTTTCCTAACCAAAATGGTTAGCTTCAGATCTGTTTTATGTGTACTGTTAATACAAAATTCTATGTTGAAATTTTGATGAAGATTTCACAATCTTTCCCCATTAATGAAGATTCTATTTGATTAGAAGTAATCCTCTTGGTTTACAAAGTATCATATTATCAAATGGAATAAAAATAGCCCATTTATTGTTTTTGGATTGTGATTTTTGGTAGTGCAAACATTGCCATACATTCATATAAGTTTTTTATCTAAAGCTTAATTTATCTTGTTTTATTTTTATTTTACAAAGTCTCTGAATCTTGGCTGAGATAAATGTGTTTGATTTCAGAATTTCTTATTCAGTATACAGAACATTTTTAATGAAATAAAGTTTTGACAGAATAAAACGTTTGGAGATTAGGAAGGTTCAGAGAAAATATGATATGTTAAACAGTAATATTATCCAATGTTTTAAAGGAAATTCTATTAATATGGAAAAGGCAGACTCATCACATTAGAAAAGATATTTATTCTAAGAGAATGCCAAAAGTTGCCTATTCTCTTGATTTCCAAGAGGAATGTAATTGACTATGTCTGATTTAATGTAGGAATCAAGAATAATATAATGACAATAATTCATCATTTTAGCAAATAGCAACAAAAATATTGTGAGCACATTCATTGAGTTTTTCTTCTGTGGAAGTGGGCTGAATTGTCCAGGTAGAAACCTGGATTGCATATGAGACAAAAGACACCAAGGCTTTGTGATGACAGTGAATGGGTGGTACCAAAGAGTGATGATGTAAAAAGACCCCCTTTCCCAGTGTGCTGGCTCTGACCTCTCTCCTCCAACTGCACAAGCTTCGTGTTTGATAGTGGGCAAATACCTTATCCCAAGAAGCAGGGCCAAATATTTAACTTGAATAATCCCATGGTTATTACCTCACTTTAATGCCCATGACTGACTTGTTTGTATTTTCTATTTCTTGAGCTATGTGCAAATGTTCCTTAAAAACAACTGAATAATCCCAGTGGTTTGGGAGGTTGAGGCAGGAGGACTGCAAATTCAAAATCAGCGTCAGTGAAAGCGAGGCGCTAAGTAGCTCAGTGAGACCCTGTCTCTAAATAAAATACAAAAAATGGGCTGGGGATGTGGCTCAGTGGTCAAGTGCCCCTGAGTTCAATCTCCGCCAAAAAACAAACAAACAAACAAACACAAAACAAAACATGATTGGAACTTTGAATGGATTACTAGGTTCTAAAGGAAGGGAATTGAGAATTCCTTGCCTGGGCATATTTCCCAAGTAAAAACTATAAGAGTACATTTCTTTAAGTTAAAATAGTCTTGTAGAGAAAATTAAACTTTGAGAAATTATTATCTTATTTGTGCTTTGGAGTTGTGGACAATCTCTAATATTTTTCAGAGAGATCAGTTTGACAGAATCTGGAAGGCATTAGATGAGGCTGTAATTTTTATTCAGTTTCTCTTCATTGCATTCATTTGTGTGGCTAGTGTTGCAGATGAGGCTTGTCTTTTGTATTGAGACTACAGTCTTCTGATTTGTCATGGTAAAATTTAGTACGATGTATTTGGGTTATATCATATGTACTTAGAGAAAGCTGTAGTAGGAACTTAATGATTGATACCACAAGAAGGATTGCAAACAAACTCAGGAGTAAGCTCTCTGAATACATGTGCATCTTTGCTCCTGCAAAACCTTCGTACATTTATTCCACATATTTTTATTTAGCACATACTCTCTGTTCTGTGGATATAACAGGGAATACAGAGTAAGTCTATCTCTCAAGAGACAATGAAGTGGGAAGAGTAGAGACTACTTGCTTTCACTTCTGCATAAAATTTTCAATTCAAAAATTAAAAAAAACTTTAAATAGCATTTACATTATCATATAAATTATCCAATACATAGATATAAGCATTACTATTTACTATTTATACCAACAAATAATGAGTTATTATTTAGTTAAAAATATTTAAATAAATAAGAGAAGTGTAATATGTTCATGGATTGGAAAACAATATATTGTAAGACTTAAGTTCTTCTCAAGTTTCCTGTGGAATCATCGCATGCTAAATCAAGATCTCTGCATTTATCCAAATTCCCAGTCATCCAGCTCTTGGATATATGTTCCAGAAACACCTGTGAGCAGTCTTCAGGGAAAGAATATTGAGATATTTATAACAACAATATTTGGGGTAGTAAAGATTTGGAGTAACTTAGGAGTTCATTACACAGGGAATGAATGTGTGAAAATGGGTGGATGAATTCTTTAGAAAAAGTATAAATAATTTGAGAATAATGAATCTGAAATATACTCAACAATAAGGATAGACCCTAAAACCAAATGTTGGAAGAGAAAAAAATAAACAGAATGAATTCTATAGATGAATCCATAGCATGATGAAATTTATGCATTTCTAAGGAGCTCACACAAAGACACCATGTATTTCTGAAAATTATATATACACAGAGATACACTAGAGTGTGTATCATTTGAGAAGCGAGAATAGGGCTGGAAATTAATTGAAAAAAACCAGAAGAGTTTTGCACATAATGATGGTAATTGTATGCCATGAAGACAAGAATAAGTTCTCTTTATGGTACATGATTCTCTCGAACTCTGTTCATCAGATAAATATATGTAAATAAAATAAAACTTTTGAATATATGTAGGACATCATGGATGAATTCCACTGCTCCGGAGAACTTGAAACACATCAGATAGAGGGAAAAAAATGTTCCTTGGATTTGGCAAATAGTTCTTTAATGATCTCAGCATGAATTTCAGTTGAGCAGCGTGAATATTGCTGTTCAACTCTGTATATCTGTCCTCTGGTCCCCAAATTACATCTGCTCCATATGCAGAATATATTCACCCATCCCAACATCCCCAAATATATGAATCCATTATGATATGAGCAGTAAATTCAAATCTCATCTAGATATCAATCATCAGCTCAAAATTCTCAAATCTCATATTCAGAACTCATCTCAATTAGGTTTGGTGAGATTCTGAGTATGATCCATCCTGGGGCAAAATTATTCTCCATTTCCAGACTTCCAACTTATCAGTTTTCAAAATGTCACAGTGGGAAAAACAGGATAGACATTCCCATTCCAAAAGGAAAAAAAAATTGGAAAGGATACAGGATGGTTAAACAAGTTCAAAATCTAATAGGAAAAATTTTGTGAGGTTTCAAGGCATAATCGTCTTCTGTGGCTTAAGGCTCTGCCTTCTGGGCCCATGGCTGCTTGGTCCTCTGCCTCTGTGACATTGTCTATGTCAACCCCTCTGTGCTCCACACCAGACCACCAGCCTTGGCCTCAGCCCTGCTTCCTACATCTGCCTCGACACCCCAGATGGCTTTTGTTTATAGCAGTTTCGTCATTAGAGATGATTTTTTTTTTAAAGAATAGCATAATTTCCACAAATCTCTCTTACTCCATTTTCTGCTTGAACAATCCCAGGAAGCTGAAAGCCTGTCTCTGTTCAACCAGTCTGAGCCCCTTCACTTGAAGCTACTAGAGTTTCTCTTTTTTTAAAAAGCTTTTAATTGGGGCATTATAATTACACATACTAGCAGGATTCATGGTGATATTTCTGGATATGCACACAACACAAATTGGTCTATTTCATTCCCCAGTACCTTACCTTTCCCTCTCCTCCTCTCTCCCCCAGATCCTCTTCCTCTGTTCTATTAGTCTCTCTTCTATTTTCATTTTTTCTTTTTGAAGCTAGTAGTATTTTCTGCTGATAAACCATTCTCAAAAACCTTAGCCGGGCGTGGTGGCTCACGCTTGTAATCCCAGCATTTTGAGAGGCTGAGACAGGAGAATCACGAGTTCAAAGCCAGCCTCAGCAACGGTGAGGCGCTAAGCAACTCAGTAGGACCCTGTCTCTACATAAAACACAAAATAGGGCTGGGGATGTGGGTCAGTGGTTGAGTGGTTGAGCACCCCTGAGTTCAATCCTTGGTACCAAAAAAGAAACAAACAAACAAACAGAAAATCACAAAAATAACTTATGAGTTGCTTCTGTGTATTGGAGATCCATACATTCAAGCAAGAAGGTTCATCACAGATCTTTCCTGGATCATCCATCTCTATTCTGGGCTTCAACAGAGACAGTTGAGTGGACATGTGAGTTCCATCCAATTCCTTCAGCAAATGCCTTCCAACCATACTCTTGATCATCTCTCTAGAACATGCTTTCCAAGTGAGTAGCTTAATTTTAGCATCCTTTGCAATCTGGATAGTAAAAGAGCTGCCCAAGTCACCCAGTGACTCTCTCCCTCTCCCCTGCCCTCCCAAGGTCTCTCAACATCATCTTCAATTTCTCCCTTTCCTCTCCTATGTTGCTACAAATAGCATGAAGAAAGCTCATTGTGTTTTTATAGTCAACATTTTGCTTGAATCTCCCCTGTTAAATTTTCAAGTTTATTGATTACAAATTCTGCTTCACACACTATAGCAGAGAATGATTGACCCAAGTTTTCTTCTACTCGGTAGAAAAGACCACCTTCCTCTAGTTTTCAAATATGTGTTCCTTGTTTTCTTATAAAGCCTCTGGGCCCCAGCCCTTCGGGAGGCTAAGACAGGAGAATTGCGAGTTCAAAGCCAGCCTCAGCAACAGCGAGGCGCTAAGCAACTCAGTGAGACCCTGTCTCTACGTAAAACACAAAATAGAGCTGAGGATGTGGCTCGGTGGTCCAGTGCCCCTGAGTTCAATCTCCAATACCAAAAAAAAAAAAAATCCTCTGGGCAATATCTTTAAAATCAATATTCCTACCAAAAAGCTGTTAATAATGTAGGCTTTGTCTACTATATGCCTCAAAATCTTTCAGGTGCTCTGAATCACTCAATTCCAGAGTGACTTCTACATTATTAGGTATTCAATACATCAACATGCCTCCTCCTGGTTACAAGATCCGTATTAGTTTCCACAGGCTGCTGTAACAAGCTGCCACATAATGAATGGATTAAAAGAAAATACTTCTGGAGGTCAGAAGTTGAAATCAAGGTGTTGGCAGGGCCACACTGCCTCTGAAAACTTTTGGGAAGACTCCTTGCTTACCATCTTCAGCTCCTGGTCACCCCAGGAGGGGTGTGACTTGGGATTGCATAGCAGTTGCCGTTGGTCTCCTGGCCATGCTGACTTCTCTCTTGTGCCTTCCATTTCTTCTCTGTAAATAACATGTCATTGGATTTCAGGTCCATCCTACCCCTGGATGATTTCATTTTAAAATCCTTCATTTACAAGGGGAAGTTTCTCTATATAATGTCACATTCACAGATTGGAAGACGTGGATATGGTAGATGTTTATTAGTTAAACAGTTCATTGGGAGTCATAGTGAGGGCAAAAGAAAACCCTTCTTCAACTACGTTATGGCACATTTTGGAGCATGTTTGTGCTCAATAATTATTGTAATCAGAAACATATCTTTACAGTTAATTAAAGTTTTTCTAGAAGTTTGTTAAATAACCATGTTAAGCCAATTAAATAATTTTTTAAAAACGTATCGGTAGAACATCATGGTTTCACAGCATGAAAACGTGAACCCAGATTGTTAGCAAGGACTATTGCTAATAATTGCTCTTGTTAGCAAAATTCTAATTACTTGAAAAAGAAATGGGCATATGTATATGTGAAATATATGAATATAATTCAAAAATAGGCTCTAACCATTGGGAATCACCGAGAAATACAGAGAAATATCACTTCTTTATAAGCCTGTATTGGCATTAGCTCAATTCACCACCATGATCAATTACATAGCCAAATATGTTCTTGATGGGACTTGTGTAATGGGCCATCATTCTTTCAAGAACAAAATTGTTTCCTGTTCCTCTGATTTGATAATCAGTAATAAACATGTAATATATCAATTTACAAAGTCAATTACATAATCAAGAAGAGTGCCAACAGCAATAACCAAAGTGCTCTGTACTGTATTTACTTTCAGATTCTCCACCTTCCCCAAGGCACCGGGCCTGGCATTCTTCCTACTTTCTCAATTTTCTTTGCATAATTTTCCACTTGGTGGACCGCCATTGTCAACAGCAACACTCTTCAACTTCTGGAGGCCTGGTAAGAGCAGTTGAGGAGATGAGAACTGCGTTTAATTAAGTCCTGGTTGCTGAACGTAAATGCGAAAGTGCTTAATTATTCAACATCGGTGGTGATGAAAGTCACAGAAGAGGCTCCAGAAGAAACAGAGAATCTCGTGATCTTTGAGATGCGATCCTGAAAAATATAAATTTCCTCCTTACCTCCTTTAAATTAAAACAATGTTTCAGAGGAATGTCGTCGAAAGTATACATAACTAATACAATACCTTGCTGAATAATTCCAGCTGCAGAGAAGATACATTTAGAAATAATGTGGGGCTGGGATTATGGCGCAGTGGTAGTGTGTTCGCCTAGCACGCATAAGGCACTGGGTTCGATCCTCAGTACCACATAAAAATAAAATAAAGATATTCTGTCACCTACAACTAAAAAATAAACATTTAAAAAAAAAAAAAGAAATAATGTGATATGATCATGTGTACAATATGCTTCATGAAAATATCTACCAGCTTTGTGTCCTTGTATATTTAAGGGAAATTTTTAAGTAAAAGCAAAAGATTGTTTTGAATTTGGGGGCAAAAGACTATTCCACTTTAAAATTCAATTTTTTTTTCAAAACTCATTTTACTTTTTAAGGTGTCACTTAAATATAGACTACAAAATGTTTGGAGTTAATTATTTCAATAAACATAATGCAATTTGAATCACTATAGTGACTCCTAAAGTGTTTTTCGAGTAAACATGGGTTAACATCCATTTATAATATCAGCTACCAAGTTATTTGTTCATTGTAAGCACAGATACATTGGACCTGCATTATAGTCCTTAAACATGCATGCCGATACAGAAGAGAGGGAATTATTTGGGTAAATTTCATGGTGTGCAAACAACAATGTCGCATATGAACTCTTTGTTTCTTTAATTGATGATTTAGATTTTCCTGACAATATTGCCGGTAACATTTGGATAAGGTGGCATTTTAAGTTTTACTGTAGAATAGCTAACCAGAAAGAGATTAAATTTTATACAGATGCGGCTATCCCCAGATGTGAATATAGGAGAAACTTAGTTTTGTCTCAGGGTATTTATTCACCATATAAATCTACTAGCACATTCTTATCTGTTATGTAAATAAGATGTGGAATTCCAATAGTGTATCAGTGTTCCATAGCAGATGGTACACTGAGATTTACCACACCATTACATTTAATGGGTTTGAATTCATTTGGATTTCTTGATGTTCTCTCTGTCCTTCTCGTAGCAGCAATGTTGCCAATGTTCCTGATTATATATGATTTGAGAGAGTGCTTAAAGAAGAAAAACTCCTTTATCCTAGAAATATGAGTATTTTATGTCAAAGTTTAAAGTGTGTGTATGTATTGCATTTTGGAGAATTTCTATGCCCTGAGAGAAAAGGCTAGTTAATGAATATTCAACAAAGTACTTGCAGTCATTACACTCAAATATATTTTATAAAATGAAAATACTCAATTAACTATTGTAGTGTTAGTAGGGAGTATTCATTTAAAAAACAAAAGAAAGTCTTAGCTTAGATCATTATGGATGAATTTATATAAAAAATCTTAATATGAGAGTTCCTAGATTCAGGAAGGCATGCATCTTAGTCATAACAAGCAAAGATACTTGTGACTATTTGTCAACAAACATTTATGTAGTATTGAGATCACTGATTACTCTAGATTAATAAATAATATCCCTTGGTTTTTTGGAGGGAGGGTCAGACCTCAGTGATAATTGGAAATGACAACATGAGCCACATGGGTATTTTCATCTGTAAAGTCACTTTACTTCTGAGCACAAGAGAGTGCCAGTGCAATTTCAGTCCGTTGTCACAGAAATTACTGCGGATGGACATAGAATGCAACAAGAATAAGAAAAATCACCTACAAAATTTTGCTAAAATGGAGAAGTCTGAACAGCATCCCAGATACACTAAATCAGAAATCTATGATGAAACTTGCTCATTAAGACATTAAAAATATGTTTAATATGAAGAATGTAATCTGCTTATAATTTTGTGCAAAGTTAGAAAAATTATGATTGTAATAATTTTTTTTCTATTTGCCTCAACAAATATTTTCAGTGAATAGTGTGTACAGCTTCTGAAAATTTGTTTTTTTCTGTTATGTTTGATAACATGTATTAAAATGCAACTTTTGAGAAAAAAAAAGACATTAAAAATAAGTAAACATCGAAACTCTAAAATTCTGGTGATTATCATGCACATACAGATGTGTATGGCTATGTATATACTATGTGTGTGTTTGCATGTGTGTACAAACATGTCTGTATATTTGTACTTCTATTTGTATATTTGCATACACTCACATACATGGCAGGTCAACTTTCACACTCAGTAGCTAAAGCGGACCACCTGGGGTTTAAATTAGACTCCTCACTGGCTAGTTCTGGACCACAGGCTTATCATGAGTGGCCTTCCTTATGCCTTGGTTGCTTGTGCTCTAACTGGGGTTAGCATAAATACATCACAGGATTGTTAGTTGGATCGAATGATGTGTAACACACTCAGTACCTGACACATAGCAGTCACTAATGAAATAAAACTTCATCAAAAAATTTTAAAAAATGGAAATGCTTCTTGGAACTGCCAGATCACAGTTAACATTTCTAAATTTCCATTAGAAAAAGAGAAACAGCAACTCCCTACGAAATAGCCAAGCACTGATTGTAGCACAAAATATTATTTCCTGTTTGAAAACAATTAGAAACCTAAGTGCATTCAGATCTTTTAAAAAATTTCTTCCTTGTTTCTATTTTCTAATAATTATTTTGAATATTGTCACAGCTTCTGGTACAACTCTGAATTAAACATCCTCACAGGCTTTCCCAGTCATGCCACATGTGCTTTCTGGTGACACTCATTCTCATGAATGATAAGGATGTTTTTTTCACTGGCATAAGATGAGGCTTTAAATACAGTAGCTTGGTGCATATATGTGTATGCTATTTCCAGCAAATCACTTCAGTGATACAGCACAGCAGTCACCTTAAAGTGACACTGCAGGCACAGTACTCGGGCACTTTGTTTTCAGTTCATTTGTGGGACATGGGGCTCATTTGGCAGTGGTTCTGAAGTCACATTCATTTATAGGCACTTCGGAGGCAGCCACACACCCTCCCCTAATTGTATCACCATGGCTGGCCCTGCCATGTGTTTATCCATTTTCCATTCTTAGAAGCCTTTTCAGTTTTGATTTACAACCCTCTTAGATCTGCAGGCATTGGTCAAGATCTAGAAGAAGAAAACCTGAGTGCCAGGGACAGGTAGGAGAACGTGATTACACTTCATTGGTCTCGTACTTAGCTTTCCACCTAGGATGATGGATTCCAGAATGAGCCACAGTGTTTTATCCATCATGATGTCACACCTTGCCCCCACGCTAGTACCAACACCCTGGGTTTCACATGCCTCCCATCAGAATCAGCCGTCAAGGGCTTCTGTCGAGAGCACTATTTCTGGGCACCTCATAATTGTACTTGCCGCATTATTCACACAAGCTTCCAGTAAGTCTAATTACTTCTCCAAATTGGCCTGAAAAGCATTTAGACAGTAGGGCTTTCCATTGGCCCTGAAGTCATTTGATCTCTTTATGACTTCCCTGAGCTAGCAGCAGCCATTTCAGATTGGCTCTGGCTGTGAGACAGGCAATGTTGCATCTGTTTTCTGGTTTGTGTTTTAATGGGAAAAACACTTTCTAAGAAGGCCAACTTCATATCCTTACTTATGGGAGAGTTATGTGTAACCCTTTGAAATATGCAAATGAGTGTATCTCTGGGGTGGAAAAAAGTTTATCTGAACCTAATTTGGAAACTAGGAAAATGTTCCTAGAGATCAATTTTAATATCACGAAATCATTTTAATTTTGGCATAGGTATGTCTCTGTGAGTGTGCAAAATAATCAAAATGCCACCAGTGTGGTTCAGGCTGACTTATAATACCCTGCATATAAACCTAATATTAATTTTGAAAGTTACAAATAATATGATTTAAGTAGTGATAAATAAAACCGAAATTTGTGCCACATGATATGATCTTTGCCTTTTTGAAACATTCCCCCCCAAAGAAGCAAACTCCTTTTTTAAAATTAGCAAATCAGTATTTTAATATCCTTAGAAATTCAAATGTTTGTGGATTATAGGTACTTGGGAAAACCTTGAAAAAAAATTATACTACATTTTAATTTCAGGCAAAATTTACAAACATTTGTAAGAAATAGAAAGTAAAGTAGTAAATAAAATCCTAAACATTTACAAAAATATGAATGTAAAAACGTAAATTTTACCAGTTTCCCCAGTTTAGAAAATGTCAGTTTATAAAATTTGTGGAAAATATTTAAATAGGAGTTAACACTATCAACTGTTTAACTGTATTCTAATTGGGATTTTTATAATAATTCAAAAACTTCCTTTGGTACTTTGAAATTATTCCTGAACCAATTGTAAAGAACAAATCAATTTGATTGTTGAATATAGTTATTTTCTTTGTCTATTTATGAGATCCACTGATAGTATAAAATGGTAATTTAGATTTTAGGTTATTTGTATTACATGGGATCTGGGATCTAGGATTGAGTCTTAATTTATTTATATAACATTGTAAGCCTGATAGATACATCAATATTGGTGATCCAGTGACTGAATGTCTATGTGTGACTAAATGTCTATTAGTGCTTAAGAGTCTAACATTTTTAATATTTCAAAGTTTATGTGTTATGGTATAGATGTGAGGTGTCCCCAAAAGCTCATGTGTGATACAATGCAAGAAGTTTCGAGGCAAAATAATTGGATTATGAGAGTCTTAACGCAATCAGTGAATTAACCCCCTGATAGGGATTAACTGGGAGGTGACTGTAGGCAGGTGGGGGGTAACTGGAGGAAGCGGGTCCCCAAGGAGTGTCCCTTTGGGGTTTATATTTTGTAACTGGTGAGTGGAGACTCTTTCTACTTCCTGGTGTGATGCCTTGAGCTGCTCTCCTCTGTCACACTCTTTCACCATAGTCATCTGCTTCACTCAGGCCCTGACGAATGGAGCCAGCTATCTATGGACTGAGACCCCAGAAACTGTGAGTCCTCACATATATGTTTCCTCCTCCGAAACTGTTCTTGTCAGGTCTTTTGGTCACAGCAGCAAAAAAAGCTGACTAAAAGATTATGAAAAATAGAAAAATATCTCACATAATACCGATTATAGCTCAATGTCAATGTAAAATCTTTTATGAAATTCATCATTTTCTCTAATATTTATGATTGAAGAAGCAAAGCGTTTTATTTAATACAGAGCAGAGTCATGTGCACAAGGCTTCTACCCCTCACATTTTTCCATAATTGTATTCAAACGCAAAAATATGTCAGTATCATTTTATTTACTTAAGTTGTTATTTAGCACACACCATATTTCAGGCAGTTTAATAAGGTGCTATTATTACAATAATAAAAACCTAAATAAGTGTTATTCCCATCCTCATAGAAGTTATACAGGAATCAGGAAGGAAAGTAAGGAATTCCAAAAATCTAACTATGAGCTAGGTGGTGTGCTGTGAAGAGAAGTTACAGTGATCTACAATAGAGTTCAACTGCTCTGAAAACACTTTTCCTAAGAACTTTATTCTTGCTCTGATCTGAAACATGAGCCGTGGAGCATCAGTAACAGTGAAGGAAAACCTTTCAAGTTCCAGAACCCTGAGGTCAAAGGTGTGGGGGAAGGAGTTAATATAGATGGTTGCAGAGAGAAAGGGGAGAAAGTAGGAGATGAGACCGATGTTAGGTGAGGCAAAATCACAGAGCAGTAGGTTTTTTAAAGCACTCCAGCAGCTGGGTACAGAATGAACGAGGGGCAGACAAAAGCACATGGAGGAATAACAGCTGCAATATTACTGCAATAGTCAGTAGTACAGGGAAGGAAGACAGTGGAAATGGAGAAGTGCACAGCGCTAGATGCTTGGGAGAAAGAATCCAAATTATTTGGTAGAGTGGGATGTGAGGCATGAGAAAAAGTACATGTCAAGAATGATCTACACATTTCTGGATGTTTAATTAAATGGATAGTGCTAATCACTTCTTAAAATACAGAGATCACAAGTGGGAGGAATATGTTTTTTCAGTCATGAGTGAAGTAAATTCAAGACTTTTTGGAACATCCACATATAGATGTCAAGGAAAAAAAATGAATATTATAGATAAAAGCCAATCTTGTATTTTAAGACTACTAATCCAGAGACAGTAGAGAAATCAAGGAACTGAGTGGGATTCCATATGAGAATCTTGAAAGAAAACAAAGAGTTTCTTGGAATAATTTGGTATGAGTATGGGAAAAAAGAGATGAAGTAAATTAGATATTTGTTATGATAGTTTCTGCAGAATATTCAGTAGAACCTCTTGAGATCTAAAAAGAGAGTTGTTAGATTCTCAACTATGACATTGATATACATTTCTTATAAAATAAAAATTTTAATAATTACTTTTTCTAAATAATTTAGAGTAAAGTTGAAGACACAGTGATCTGCTGGTATCTATAGGAATTCTAGAATTTTAATTCCGGTTCTCTGAACAAGGTGGTCCCTTTCGGCATTCCATTTCATGTACAACTGGAATAAAACTTTGTAAATACTTTGCAGTTCAACCTCTTCCATAAGCCAATCTTTTGGACTCATATAATGTCTCCCATTTAGTTTTAGGCTTATGATTAAAAGAGGTAAGACAATTTTACATACAGCAAGTAAAAGAGAGTCTTCATCCCTTTGTACTAAAAATCTCAGGAAGACGAACAACAAAAGACACAGGAGTTGGAGAGGATCTTGTAGGTAGATTACGATCTTCCCTTTTGGGCTTTTTCCTAGAGAAGAACAAAAGGTATATTCATAAGTTGAGAAAAACAAAAAGAAATGAAGACTTTTGCTCAATCTAAGTTTTAAGATTTGGGGACATTTCCTTCATTATTGGCTCCCCCCCCCCCAATTGTTACTTTCCAACGCCAGCCCTTGTGGCCCTTGGAGAAGAATCCATAGCACGTGGATTTGACCTCTCGGTACACTCAAGGAAGAGAATGGCCATTGGGAAACTGGGCTCACTGAGCCTCACGCCTGTGCTGTCTCAGTGAAAGTCAGAGGTCCTGCAAGATCCTTTGAGACAAGTTGTCTATCAGGGAACTGGGCCCTGGGGCACTTTTACCCTGAGACAAGGCTGGATTACCAGTGCACACGTACCAGGCTCTGACAAAGCCTGCAAGGGCCAGAACACACCTTCACTCTGGAGCCAAAAACAGCAGCAAAGTGAGCATTCACTGAACAGGTTAGCTGGATGGACAGAAGGGGGAGAAAATGGAAGCAGTCAGAAAATGCCAGGATTTAACAAGGACAAAAGCTTTCTATCATACATCTGATGCCATCTTGGGTAAGAAAAGGGGGAAAGAAGTGAAATGAGAAAATTGGGCATTTTGTTTATAACGAAAATTTCATTATTGCCTTTACTTAAGACTGAATATGACTTTTTCCTCTCCTGTGGTTTAGAAGGGTCAAAAGACGTAAAGGTGTAATAAAGTTACTTTTTTCTTTATATATATATGAGCATGTTGCAAGTAATTCAAGCTTACATAAAAAGTTCTTGCAACCTCTATTTTCTTGCAGAGAAGCATATTCCCTTTATTTCCAATAGCAAGGTTCACTTCATTGTTCTTTATTCTCAGTGCTATAGTTTGGATCCTAAAAGTCCCCAGAAAGCCCATGTGGTAAGCTTGGTCCCTAGTGTTACCTATGAAGGTGAGGGAACCTTTAAGTAATGGGGTCTAGTGGGAGGACTTTAGGCACTGGAGGTGTGTCTTGAAGGGGACAAGGAGAACCCAGCTCTTTCCTCTTCTCTTTTGCTTCTGGACCGTGAAGTGAGTAATTTTACTCCACCAAGAGCTCCTGACATGATGTTCTGCCTTGCCAGAAGCAATCAGGCCAACCAGTCATGGATTCTATGTCTGTGAGCTAAAATGACCCTTTACTCTTAGTAAATGGATTATCTCAGATATTTGTTATAGTGTTGGAAAGCTAACACTTAGTCTTTCTATTATACAATTTTATTAAGTGAATTTGAAATTGGACAGTACCATATATTATGAAATAACATGTATTATATTAGGATAGTATAGCATGAAAATATTGCAACATTAAAAGTGTAGTACATTAGAATATTCATGGAACATGTTATTTGTATTTATTTCAATTTTCTTATCTGGATTAAAATTGAAAAAAGTTTTAAAAAGATCTACAATTAAGGTGGGAAAAGTTTTACCTATTGAATAAAATATTGTCAAGTTTTTAATCTCTAGTATTTTGAGATAAAATCAAGTTTACATTCTTATCAGTGTACAGAATATATGAGATTTTGTTATACTCATAATGTCAGTGATTTGTGAAAATTAGTATATATAATCTAAAGTAAAACCCACAGGTAAATGTACACAACTTGATATTATTTTACAAAATATAATTTTTTTCTGAGCATTTTAGGCTATATTAAGTCCATTTCATAAATATGATTTCAAAATAAAACCTTATTTAATAGCTGTTAAGAATACAAAGGTAGAGATAAAAACCAAATGTACCCCTTTTTAATAAAATTGTTAATGATATCACCATATGCTAAGCTCTTATTAGAGTCTACTCTGGGTCTGAATAAAGGGAAATGTTCAAAAATAAGATACTTTGAAGGTGATTAGCTGCAGTAGTTTCCTAGAAACGGAAATCTTGTTCGTTTGGCTTAGCAGGTGTGTGCATGCCTTAGGCAAGTGTAAAACAATTTAGCCTTGGTTGTGTTTGATTAGATTGATTAAATATACATTTTACACTATAAAGATTTTTTTTTGTATACTAGCTGAATACCTGTTTCTAACAACTCCTGAGTTTTTCTTTATTTTATGTCATCTGCTCATGTCTACCATGGTTTGAATGAGAAAACCAAGTGGCATCCTAAAAACATGAATATATTACAAAAAAAAAAAGATGTCCTTTGGGTCACTTATGATAAGTAAAATGGTACTTTGTATCGATGTAGTCATCCATTGCTTGTTTCATTGTGAGTTGGAAATTATTTCTTATGTTCACTGTTTGGCTGGAAAATACCACTTCAAGGGGTACTTGTTTATATTTGTTTCTACACTAGGGAAAGAATAAATTCTTTGGAAATAATAATAACTGCTAGAAAAACTCGGAGTCGGGGATTTCTTTAATGGCTTTGTATATAATAATATATTTAATATTCACAGAATATGAGATCTTGGAATAATTATTATTAGCTGTGTTTTATAGCTAAGGAAATATGGCCGTGCAGAGGCTGAGCTGCCGGACCCAGGTACATAACAGTGGAAGAGAGAATCTGAGGCCATTCTTCCATGCTCTGAACTAGTAGGCCACATGTTTCCGGTTTGTGTGCTCTTGAGTTTCAGTTCCCACAGGCACCTGGACTCTGGCCTGGATGTCCTCAGCCACGTCAGCTCGGTTCAGCTCTCACATTTGTACCTTCTCAGTGTCTGTCTCACCTAGAGTGATGCTTCATTTTTTTTCTCTTATTTGTGCTGTTGTCTTATTTTGCTGTGAGTTTTGCATGACATCTTCAGTTTCTTACCTTTCCAATTCCTTACATATAGACATCAGAATGCCCTTCCCGACATCTTTTCATGACAAAAACACTAAGCGAAGTAGGAATAGAAGGGAACTTCACTACACTTGTAAATGACATCAAAACACCAACATCTGACATGGTGCCTAGTGGTGAGACAGGACCAGAGTGTTCTTTCCTGCCACTTCTTTCTCTATTTGACTAGACGTTTACCCTGCACGATTAGATAAGACAGCAAAATAAAAGAGCCCGGTGTGGTGGCTCACACCTGTAATCCTACCAACTCAGAAGGCGGAGGCAGGAGGATCAGAAGTTCAAAGCCAGCCTCAGCCATTTATCAAGACCCTAAGCAACTTGAGATCCTGTCTCAAAATAAAAATAAAAAGGACTGGGGATGTGGCTCAGTGGTTAAGCACCCCTGAGTTCAATTCCCAATACCGAAAAAGAAAAGAAAAAGAAAGAAAAAAAGAAAATTAAATAAAAGATATATATATATACATATATATATATTGAAAAGGAAAATGGTGTTAAAATAAAAATATCTTGGCTTGCAGGTGACCTGACCTTGTGTAGAGAAAATCCTGAGGAAAACAGTAAAGGACACCTGTTTCACATGTCACAACTAACACATGAGCCCAGCAAGGGTTCAAGACACAAGAAGAATGCACAAAAATCCATTGCATTTTTACACATTTGTAATGAAAAATTCAAGAATAAAGTGAAGAAGACAATTCCCTTAACACTATCAAGAAGAGTAAAATACACAGGGAAAGTTTCACAAAAAAGTGAAAGCTGCAATGCATTGTGGGTACAAGAAAAGCCCATGGAATCTTGCACTTTAAATTTGTGTGTGATATATCTCAATCATTAATAAATATATAAAAGAATAACTATTGGAAAACTCTCCTCTGGGCATCCTTCTAGTCACCTTTCTGGTCTACAATTTGAGGTCAAAATTCCTGGGCATGAATTGAAAGCTTTTATGATCTGGCCTCCACCATTTTGTCCCTCTCTCGAATTGAATTGAATTGAAATTAATTGTACTGTTATTCATATTTGCCACCTATTTTCTCTCCCTCATGCTGCCTCTGACCAACAGATATGTACCTCTCCATATTTCTATCAAATCTTTTCCTATTTTAAATGCCCATCCCCTGTGTCATCTCTGAAAGATGACTCTCTTCTATGGCACCCAACCAGTCTCTCCTCTGGACCTTCTGTACTTTGCCTCTGTCTCTCCTCCGCATCACGGGCCACGTTTGGCTTCTTACATGGTGAGTCAACTTTACACATATCTCTTGAAAGCACAGTTTCTCTTTAATCGGCTGATATTTTACATCCCACAAAAAATATGGCATATGCTACAGCTGGTGTTTAATAAACATTTAAAATGAGTTAATCATTTTTAAAGATGGGAAAAGAGAGTGGATAAATGAGAAAAGGGAACAAATCATAAAGTCAGTAGATGAATCTCACATGCTGTCTAAGCTTTTTAGCTGAGGCTTTTGGTTTGTTTTTTGTTTTGTTAAGTTAGTTTGTTCTTAGGACTGGAAACTGAACCCAGGGGTGCTTAACTCCCCACCCACATCCTCCTCCCTTTTTAATTTATTTTTAAATTTTGAAACAGGATCTCATTAAGTTCCTTTAGAGCCTTGCTTAATTCCTAAGGTTGGCCTCGAACTTGTGATCCTTCTCCCTCAGGCTCCCAAGCCTCTGGGATTACAAGCATGCACATAATCATGCTCAGCTTTAGCCCGGTTTATGGCTGTATCATCAGGGTTCTTAGTTACAAATAACAGAATCTATTTTGATTAGTTTAGACTAAAAAGGAATTTTCAAGAGTACTTTGTCTTACAGAATTTCCATAATACAAAGCCCAAACAAACTGCAGATTTTGATGTAGAGAAAACACTATCAGTCCCCTCCAGATGCTCAGCACTTGCTAGACACAAGACTGCATTACCAAACTCTGTTAATGTCAGAGCCTGAAGAACTGGACACAATTGTTAGCTAGATTCTGCAGAATTAATATGTGCATCTTCCTAGCACCCACTGTGGATAACTCTTCCTTCAGAATCTGTTTCATGTGAAAGTCAAATACGTTTAGCAAAGCATGAAACAAGTACAGGCAGTCGTCAGTGGTCACAGAGTCACATTTCAGCGCGACTTTGTAGTTACTATAGACCTCTTATTTATTTTTCTGAATAAACATGGATCTCATGAAGAGTGAAGCACTCAAGAATACGGGCCTGTAATGACCCATTGGCTAGGTACACTGTCATTAGCTATGATGAAAATGCCTCTGGATTTCCATGTCACTGCATATTGCCTGCCTTGCAAGGTAATACTCCACAGAAATGAGAATTCAACCTCCATGCCTTTATAGGTCCAACCTCCATCAAGCAGACCAAAAGCCTGCTCAGCCAGCCTTGGGTTTCAATGCTGGCTTTGCAAGGGGGTGGACTCATTGGGATAACAATTCAAGTTAAAGATGTGCAGTGGACTTTAAGCAATAGCACTTGTCAGTCATCGAATGAGGATAAAAATAGTGTGACAAGAATGACCTTCAGCAGAAGAACCAGAGGACTTGATATTAATGTCACCCGTCTTACAGAAAGTCCTGAGTTAGTTTTCTTTTCATGATCGTCTGATGTAAATTCATAGTTACTCACTGCAGTAAAACAAGTCAGATGGATTTGCCAGTCTTTTACTCAAAAAAAAAAGCAAAAGCTCGAAAACCCCAAAAACATGGAATAATAAACGCTGAGTGCGGTGGAAGTGGAATTGTGGGAAAATCATTTAGTCTCTCTTGAGCCTCATTTTCCTCAACACTGAAAGAGAGAAACTGTGAAATATGCCATATGCTTGTTGTGAGGGCTAAATTGAATGAGTACATTCAGAGGACCTAAGACTGACCTGTAGTAGGTAATAAATTATGGATAGCTAGAATTGTTTACTATAAGCATGACATATTCATCAAATTAATCTATGTTTCTAATTACCTTAATTTGTTCTGTGTAATAGTGTTCTGTGTATTCTCCACAGAGGTAGCATAGGCATTTCAGTCATTTAACAGGTAGGAAAAGTCAGAAAAAAATAAAATTAGAGGATTTAACTAAGAAGAGTAAAAAGGAGCTACTATTCTGTGTTACATTTATACTCTCTCTACTAATGGAGGGCACTGGTGGCCTGTGCAGATAAGAGTCATGTGATAATTCACATGAGGTAAACTAACAGGGTAAAGAAGGTAATTTTTAAACCCAGAATCTTTCAGACACATAATTCTCCTTCATAAAGTCATAGATGGAGGGAGTATTAAAAGGTATCCATTTTGGCTACCTATGGCCTCCCTTTATCAAGTGAGATAAAGCATTGCAGAGTCTTTTGTGAATTGCTCATGATGTCAATCTATGACGGATGGCATTGGTCCCTCTTAACCATGCTTATCTGGTTTTTTTTTTAATGCAATAGAATTTCTGGGTTGACCACGTGGCCATGAAGAGATATGCTTCATACCCAGTTTTGCCTGATATCAGGCATAACCTTGTGATAGAGTTCTGCCCGTGCACCAGATAAGAAGAGGCCTGCGCCTTCAGAGGAGGGAGCCAGCCTCCTGTTTCCTGTATCACTCATCAGTAAAGCAGAGACAGCCTTTCTGGACCATCAGAGGACAGATGCCCTTGAGGATGGCAGAGCAGTAGCAGAGGCTGCCTAGGTCTCTCTGAGGGTTGGAGCCAAATCATCTTAGAACTGTACATGAAAGGAAAACAAACATCTGTTCTGTTCAGATCACTTCTGATTTGGAAAACAGCAACTAAAACGATCCCTTAATGAAACACTACGCAGCTCACTTTTTCTGCTATAGCTACTATTCCTATCACTGCTTTTAGCACACCTGTATTATAGAATTGGCAGATGCTGTCAGGGCAGATAACCAGCTCGGCTGAAGCCTTTCCACCTCCACCTCATGTTTGTCCAGTGGAGAAGCTGAGACCATGGACTGGCAGATCTCAGCATTTTAAGACAAGTCTCCTAGTTTACAATTTAACATAATTTCACCTGAAATGTGTTTAGGTTTCTGTTTTTGCTTTGCTTCTTCATTAAGTAACTAAGAAAATATATCATCAATATGAAAATATATTATCAATAATATGAATGTTATATCTATCTTACTTGTTTTATTTACAATTTTCTTCTAATTTTAAAATTATTTAAGAATGTGAGTATCCATGAAAAATTATTTGTCCCTCGTTTTAGAAGATCATGTGTTCTATGATCTAATTCTTACTTTGATATATAAACATGCATGTGTTTATCCACATTTGTAGAGATGTGTGTGTATTTATTCAAAAATACATGGAAGCCTACACATTAACCCCTCAGTTATACCCTCTGTGATAAGAAGTAAAGAAGAGATGGGAAGATATCTAACACTTTTTTTGGTATGCACTCACTTATTACTTAACTTTTCAAAAATTTTTTTCAGCATTTTAGGACATAAATACAAAAAATACGTTTGAATTATTTATGTTTGTTTTTGCTGTGTATCTGGTTAAGATACAACTGTATGGGAAACATCTTGTAGTACATAGCAATTTAATAGAAGTGATCCAAAAGGGACAGTAAGTCTAACCTCACCAGCCAGTGTCTGAATTATTCAGTTAGTGAACAAAATGACTGCTTGTGTTCTGGATATGATTAAGTTTCATCAATCATGTGAGACATTCTAAAAGTATAGACATTTACTCATATAACATAGAGAATTAGAGTTTTAGTATACTCAGTAACTTAATGTACCAAAGTAATCTTTTACTGTTTTGGTAGAATTAAAGAAATCGTGAAAAAGAAAAAAGAAAGTAAATGCTCAAGTATAAAAAGCGTGGCTAAAACAAAGACCTAGCAAATTAACCTATGGATCTCATAGTTTGTATATTGATTCAGGGTGAAAACTATGACTTCTCTTCTGGTTGAATTGACCATGGAGAATTGTAAGGAAATTAATACTTGATGGGTTAGTCATAAAAGGAATATATTTCAAAAGTTTAGAAAAAGCAAAGCTGTTCCCCTTTTAATTACTATGGATCAGGAGGAAAACAAAATTCAAATGATCAGTGATGTTTATAACAAAACTTTAATATCCAGATATTCTGCTTTCAAACAAAGTTCTGGGAAGTCTGAAGAACTAGAAAACACCTAGGAATAGACCACAGGTGTGATGCACTTTTCTTGGTGAATAAATGTTGATCCAGAATAGTCTCTGCTTTGTTACGAGTTATTTTTTTTTTCCTATTTATATTTTAGTTCCTTTGAATCAGGCAGGAAACAAAGGTAAGTTTTCAGGAGGAAACACCACAGACACTTCAGCACTGAGAAAGCTAAATTACAGCTGAGTGGTTAAAATCGTTAAGCTCCCATGCAACCCAGGATACGTAAAATCTATCGTCTCAATACTCAAGCTACACATATCGAGAAATGAATAGTTTCCACCATGCAATAAAATGACTTTTAGTATATAATTGTGCTATAGGTTGAAAACTGAGGTTTCATTCTGAATAAGGGACAATTAAATGAAAATTACCCTGCAAACCTAGGTAAACATTCTTTGTCTTTCTTTTTGTAGGTTCATCTTTATATAGATTCCAGTTGAGTAATATAATTGATACTTTAATAACATGTTTTCTATTTTCGTCTTAGAAGAAGAAAACATTTTAAAAAGAGAGAGAATGAAGAAGCATCCCTTGCTCAGTTATTTTTCTGTCAGCTTTATCTGAAACAAGAAATGCTCTGATGTGATCCATTACCAACATCTGGTGCCATTATCCTGTATTATAGCCCCAATATTCCTGGATACGATAACCAATTTTTGTACCATTTTAGGATAAATACAGTTTTATTGAAGATTCTCTAAATGTGTGTGCATATAAAAATGTCCTATATAGATCTAAAATGGAATATTTGGTTAACTATTATTAAGAGCATATTCAGAAGGTTTGAGCAATAGAGATAACACGTACATAAAAAAGGATTGAAGATCAGAAATATTGCAAAATAAATAGTGATGATAAAAATGGATTAAGCCGGGTGGGGTGGTGCACGCCTGTAATCCTAGCACTTAGGGAGGCTGAGACAGGAGAATCGCAAGTTCAAAGCCAGCCTCAGCAACGGCGAGGCACTAAGCAACTCAGTGAGACTCTGTCTCTACATAAAACACAAAATAGGGCTGGGGATGTGGCTCAGTGGGTGAGTATCCAAGTTCAATCCCCAGTACCAAAAAAAAATTGATTAAATAGTTAGATAATAAATGATAGTTTGAAATATTGTCATGTTCTTTATTTTCTTAATATATATCATTTAGTCTTTTTTGGAAGATGATATCTTTAGGCAACAATACCACAGGGTTTTGACAGTTCTTATATGTCATTGTCCTATATTAACTATGGAATTAATAGTATCCTCAAAAGTAGTATCAATCTACATAAGAAAATATGAATTCTACCATAACTTATAGAAGAATACACATTCATTTGTTCATATGATCATTCACTCCTTGCTTACTAAGCATCTACTATACTCCTGGCACTGTTTAGTTATATGCATAAAATGGTGAACAAGATAACTATAGTCTCTGGTTTTGTGCTTTTGCCCTACAATTAGGAAACACAACAGAAAAGCATACTTACTAATGAGCAGAATAGTTTAGATTTTCTTAAACATTGTGAGTGAGGGGAATAGCCAAGATGCTGTGCTAGAAACAAATACTGAAGGGGTGAGTGGTCATTTTCAAAATCTCTCACTAAGAAGCTCAGGGAATTTCTCTTTGGGGAGGTGATTTTTAAGATGAGACCTAAAGGATAAGAAGCTGGGTGTGCACAGGTCTGGAAAAAGAAAACAAAAAGAATAAGACCCAGAGCTGGATATGTTTAGGGGCATTGAGGAAGGAGGTGGGGTGAGGTGCAGCTGGGAGCTGAAGGTACAGAGGAAACCAGACCCTGCAGTCGTGGTAGGAGGTTTGCATTTCATTCTAAGTGAGAAGGAAAAATCTTTAATAATGCATTTTTTTTACAAAACTGATGTAGATCTACATAAAAACAAATATTGTAACAAGGAAAATATTTGTAGTGCAGCAAACCACTATATGATTTGCCCTCATTCACCCTACTTCCTAAAAATGCCCGAGAATCCCACATCAATAGCTGAGCCTATCCTCATCCAATCAGAGTGTTTAAGAGAGTCCAAGTACAGAGAAAGCCCATAAGTAACGTTTAGAGAGTTTGGGGCCACACGAAGAAGGGGAGTGAGAGTTCTGTGTGGAACAGGGAAGACTGGGAAGGACAAAAGTAGGGAGAGAGGTGACGAGGCGTCTGGCTTTCATATGCTCTTTTGAAATGCCAGAGTCAGAGCCGTGGAGTTAACTTCCAGTTTGAACTCTGCAAAGGCAATCCCACAGTTTGGTGGCAAGGTGCGTAAGCCCTGGCCCAGGACAAGAGAAGGGGTGGCAGCATTAGGCAGAGAGAGGGCTTAATGAAGTGCTCAGAGCTGCCCTGGTGTGGAGGGGCCGAGGTGTGACTCAGATACCCCACACACCCCAAGGATGGAGATCTCCGAGCCAGAAGCCCTGCTGGAGGCCAATCTGGCAAGACATCAGGTGGCCTCAGGACCAATGTCACAGCATAGATGGCCTTGCCTGGTACTAGTGGAGGCTGATTTGAAAACAGGCAGACAGGACAACCACACCTTGAAGCATCTCAGATTTATGCTGCATCTCAGAAGGTAGTACCCAAAGCTCAGGAATGAACCTACAGTTCTGCAGCTGAGACCTGGAAGGCGCCACAAGCCTTTCTACAAGGGCAAGAGGCTCCTTTGTGTCCCCTCTCCACAGTCCCATTTGCTATTTGGGGATTTGGGAGTGGCAATCTGTACAACAAAGCAATTTTCTGAAAGGAAAAAAAAAAAAAAAAGAATTGAGTCAGAGCCTGAGATACTATTCATTAGCCAGTTAAAATCTCCGCTATGATCCCTGTCCCTGTTTGGCAGGGTCAGGGCTTGTGTGGAAGATTAGATTTGTTAGAGACCATCAAGAACCTTCAATTACTTTGCACATTAGAGTTGTCCTAAGTGTAAATCCGCAGCACTACAATACTTAGATTCAATCATTATTCCATCTATTTCAGTTCATTGACCACCCATGTGTAATTAGTACACATTTAAAAATACATGTTTATTAAGCTATGGGCACTGCTATTAATGAAATGCTCTGAAATGAAAAGTGTTCTGAACCTGAGTAAGAAACCGTGGATTCTGTGGCTGATGCTCTCACGACCACCAACTGGCTCTGTAACCTGGGGCAAGTCATTTAATTTCTCTGGGCATTAATTTTCTCTGAAAAAAAAATGAGGAGACTGGACTAAATCATTGCTAAGGTCAATTTTGATTTCTGATGTCTGTCATGTGAGTGCTAAAATTAGGCCTGCTGAGATGATGGTGGCTAGATTTGCATTAATCAAGGAACAAGGATAATAAGTGGAGAACCATTTAGTGTGTCCAGGTCATTTGCCTGGCACAAAGTAAGCCATTTTGTATAGGTTATTTCTAACCATCTAAATAAACTCATGAAGAAACTGAGGTTCAGAGAGGCTGCAATTCTGTCTGTGCTACACAGCTGATAAGGGGCAGAGCCAAGCATACAAGCCTCGTCTCCCTGACGCATCTAAATCAGGTACAGTGGTACTTATCTTCTATCTCTTACAGGCCTTACAGGCATTGTTGAAATCCTAGATAGCCTTCGAGTTCCTGAAGCTATTTTGTGGCAAACTGCCCCTGACTTTCTAAAGAAATTACTTAAACCATCCATGTAGCATTTATTTTCAAATCTCATGTTTTTTCTAATCTTCTGTAAATATCTCCTGCGCACCCACAGCAAGCTATAAATGCTTTGAAGTAATGCCTGGGCATGTGTGGTCCCACCAGGACTGGAACTCAGGAGAACAGTCCTGTTAAAGACTTAGGGTGAAAGTCCCACGAAATCTCACTCCCATTTCCTGCCTGCACAGTGCCACCTCGCCCCAGTCCTGGCCCTGAACAGCACAGAGCAGCTGGTGGAGAGCCAGCTGCTGGGATGATCTGAAGTTGAGCAGCATTATCTCTCAGCTGTGTTGCCTACTGAAGTCTGGCTTTCCAGTGAGACCCTGTGTAGTACCTAGAGCATCAGCCTAGTGGAGATAGAACTGAAGTCCAGAAAGGCAGATGAGAGGTAGTGAGAGTGGGAACACCTTCCCTGGGAGCATGAACTTTCAGTGAAATAACAGGTCACTGAAGAGATCAAACAAGGACAGCTGAGCAGGTATCTGCTGATGCAGTGGTTCCCTGGAGCTCAATCCCAGATGTGCAGTGTTACAGATGGGAAGTTTTCTAAAGCAACTTCTGTGGGTTCTTTGAGGCCTTGATGTGTGTGTGTTAGTCTGCTGGACTCCAGTAACAGAGTGCCAGAGACCGGGCAGCTGAAGCAACAGAAATGTATTTTCTCATGGTTCTGGAGTCAAGAAGATCAAGACTGAGTGTAGGCAGTTTGGTTTCCCCTGAGAATTCCCTCTTTGGTTTGCCACTGACTTCCCTCTTGCTCTGTGTCCTCATCTGCTCCTTTCCCTATGCTCACGCGTACCTCGTGTCCCTGTGCATGTCCAAATTTTCTCTTCTTGTAAGTACACCAGTCAGATTGGATTAGTGCCCACTATAATTGCCTCACTTTAACTTAAAGTTACAGGTCCTGTCTCCAAGGACATTTACTTTCTGTGACAATGGTGTTAGGGCTTCGTGTATAAACTGGAGAGGTGTCACAATTCATCTTGTATCAGCGTAGATCTAGAGAACTGCAAGTTCTCAAGCAGGCACACATATCCATAATGGCTGGCAGAAAGCTATACACATGAATAAGAAAGTACTTACTTCTTCACGCTTCAAAATTTAATTCAGACATCTAGGCAAACAATGAGCATTTGCTGAATCAACATAATCGATTGAATGAATTTATTTGCCATCTTGGACAGTCACCCACAAACTCTCTAAACAACACAACTTAAAGATAGGTTAGGGATATGGCTGAGATTGAAATCAATAAATAACCTGTCTTTATACTTAAAAATTGATATTTCATCAAACAATTGAATTCAAACTATTTTAGAAGTTGAAGGGTTGATTCTTATTTATAAAGATCACTTTTTCTTAGTAAATATGTAGAACTGAACATTTTTCTAAATTTTTCTTTTTTAATAACATATTTCAGGTGGGCCTGATTTATAAACTTAACTATGAATTGAATATTTATTAGTCTTAATCCTATAAGACAATCAGCTTTGGACTGACCTTCTGATTTCAGGTTTTCCTGAAGTAAATGTATTGCACTCAGTTTACCTACTCAAAAGTTTTCTTCATCATGCATGCACATCTTAAGCATTTGTTTAAACTATTACACAACTGATAGAAAGTGGTCAGTTCTTATGTATTCATTGCATTTTTATTATTATCCATCACTTCATTAGCCAAAAAGTTTAGGCTTTTACTTTTGGCTTCCCTGCCTATGATTCCCTGATCTCTTTTTCATATAGCAATGAAAAGAAAAGAAAAATGGATCATGTAGATGTTCACACAATCCGCCACCAATTTTGTCTAAAGTCTGTCCATTCAGATATTATTTTCCAATTGACTTTTAAAAAACAAAATGGCCCATCTTCACTCATCAATTACTAGCAGGAAAGACTGATTGGTTTGAACTTGGAATTCAAATCGAAGGGTTTACCTTTGGTAACTAGCAGGAGCTGAGCTCTTGGTGTAAGCAAGGGGCTGCAAGGCATAATTTTGGAAAAGTATATGTTTTTATTTGTTAAATTTGTTTTTACATTTTATTAATGAAAAGATTTAAATTATATTATAAATTATGAGATTGAAGAGGATTACTTTTTATCAAAAAGGCTGTGCCATACTTAAAAGACACAAAAGACAAACATTTGTGGATAGAAATAATTATTACAGCCTTTCATTTAACAAATAAGAAACTAAAGTCCATATGGTGACAGTGAAGTTGCAAGCAGAAACAGAGAAATCTGTTTCATTTTTATTTTTAACTTCTTTTTATTTTAATTTAATTATTTTAATGTATTTATTTGGCTTATGTTTTTGCAGTGCTGGAGATTGAATCCAAGGGTGCTCTACCACTGCGCTACATCCCCAGCCACTTTATTATTTTTTTTGAAATAGATTGTTACTATGTTGCCTAGGCTGAGCTTGAACTTGAATCCTCTTGTCTCAACCTCACGAGTCTCTGGGATCACAGGCATAGGCCACCACCCACAGCCAGAGAAACAATCTTGAAGGGACTTTCATTCTTACATTCAGATAATATTTTGGAAATGTGTTTCAGCTAGGATGGTTGGGGAACAGGTACCCAACCTTGGTGTTTGCAGGTAGCATGCATAAACCAAAAATAATTAGCTCAATAGGGGAGAATGCTGAGGACCAGCTTCCTGGTTCTGAAGTCAAGGGAAGACTGAGCTTTGTGTGTTGGAAGATGGGACCCAATTCATAAATGGCATCAAGTTCAATATAATTATTATAGTTTGGGTCTTGAATGCCTCTCAAAACTTCATGTGTTGAAGGCTTGGCCCCCAAGTGCATGGTGCTATTGGGAGATGGTAGAAACTTTAGTATGTGGAACCTACTGGAAAGAAACTAGGTCACTGGGGTTGGGTTTTTGAAGGGGCTGGCCCCTTCCTGTTTCTCTTTTTGCTTTCAAGCCACTATGTTATGAACAGGGTCCCTATGCCACATGTTCCTACCATAATTTACTGGACCATCACAGGCCAAAAGCAACAGGACCTAGTGACCATAGATCAAATTCTCTGAAACTATGAGTCAAAATAAAACTTCTTCGTAAGTTGATTTATCTCAGGTATTTTGTTACAGTAGGGGAATGTTGCCTAACACAATGACGTTACTGCATAGTTTGTGACCATGCTGGTTGACAAAATTGACTAATGATGGGCTAGTGGGGCTAAAAGCACCTGTGAGAACATTATTGCCATTAATTCAGTTGTGAATTAATTTGAATCTGGAGAAAGACTAAGAGATGTCAATGAAGAGAAGAAATGAATTCACAAAATATGGTGAAGAAAAAGGTCTTGCATTGCATAGTCACATACTAACTTCTAAGAATTGTCTCAGGCAGTCAAAATTAGTCATATCAAAATTTCAAAGGAGGCAAAAATCATTAATAAAAAAAATAGGGAAAAGTCCAAAGAGGACAAAGAGTGTCAAAGATGAAACCATTCCAAGCTTGCTATTAACAGTTGTGTGTGTGTGTGTGTGTGTGCTTGTGTAGAATAAATTAAACAAGCCAACTCTACATTCAAGACTTATTGCACAAAAATGGCTTAAACATAATAAAGGGTGGAAGTTTTTTTATTAAAGAAAATGTAAGTTGTACTTAAATTGGCCATGCCAAGATGATGTTAAATGCCTCTGACCTTTTGTACTTCCTGCAGATAGCAGGTCTCACAGAGGGTCTCAGTCTAGACCTGAGAGCTGTTCTACATGATGTCACATATTTGCAGAGATGAGGACCAGGGGTGGTGGCGAACCTCTCTGCTTTCTCACATACTTTGTACCAACATTATTTTCCACCATTTAAAAACTCCTTTTCCCCTTCCCAGTTGTGTGGATGGTGAGGAGAAAGTGTATCCACCGTACCGAGAGCAGTTGTGCATTGTTGAAGTGCTCAGCCGTCCACCTCAGAAGACCTCGAGATGATGGGAAGTCTCAGATTTTTCCACAAATCAAAGCCTCTTTGTAGCAGAGGCTTTGATTTGTGGAAAGTAGTGTCAGAATCCCAAGAATTATTTGATAATACTCAGGAGTTGGTGAAATGATGTTCCCTAAAAAACTGTGTTGCAATTCTTAACTGCTGATACCTGTGAAAATAACCTGTTTAGTCAGATTTTTTGCCCCTGACCAAAAGACTTGACAAAAACAATGTAGAGGAGGAAATGTTTTGGGGTCTTATGGTTTCAGAGGTCTCAGTCCATAGACTGACTTCATTGCTCTGGACCCCAGGTGAGGCAGAACAACATGGCAGAAGGGTGTGGAAGAGAAAAGCAGCTCAGGTCATGGCAGTAAGAAACCAGAGAGAGATCTGGACTCGCTAGGGACAAAGTATAAACCCTGAAGTCATACACGCAGTGGCCCACCTCCTCCAGTTATACCCTACCTGCCTACAGTTACCACCCAGTTAATCCATAGCAGTGAATTAATGCACTGATTAGGTTAAGGCTTTCCTAACCTAATCATTTTACCTCTGAACTTTCTTGCACTAACACATGAGCTTTTGGGGGAATAGCTGTATCTAAATCATAACATAACCTTTTTGGCAATAGGTTTTTTGAGGACCATCAGGTTAAGGCAGGGTCACAATAGATTAGGGCAGATCCTTAATCCAGAGACTGATAGCCTGAAAAAGGAGACTTAAAAATGCAAACCCACACACATTGAAGACAGCTACAAGGAGACCCAGTGAGATACTGGAGTGATGTAGCTATAAGCTGAGGAATGCTCAGGGTCTCTACCCACCAGCAGGAGCATGAAAGGGGTGAGGAAGAATTCTCAGGAGCTTTCAGAAGTTTGTTGACCCTGCTCCATGTCAGATTTCTAGCTTTCACAATGTGAAATAATGCATGTTGCTTTAGGTCGTCTGATTGGTGGTAATTACTACAGTAATCCTAAGAAACTCAAATATACTCTGAACTATCATTTTTCTCTGATTGTAAATTTTCTGCTCATTGTTACATATGTTTATTTTAATTTTCGCATGGTGAAACATTCAATTTTCAGCTTTTTTTATATAGAGGATATTGAGATATTTTTAGAACTTCTCATAATCTTAGGGACTTCTGAACACAATAAGTGAATTCAAAGAGGATGAAACATTTTATCTTCCTAGTAAAATCAATGTCAATTGGGTGAAGATGAAGATCTTCATTCCCACCTGCAGTCTGGCTTTAGCTTCTTTCTGCAATCATCCCAGTATGAAACCATGAGCACTGTTATCTTCCTGTGAATCCCAGAGGGAGGTATTGATAGTGATTGACGATGGTGGTGGTGATCTGATGATAGTGAACCACTATAAACAGGAGTATTCCTATCTTAAATATTTTTAATCATAACTTGTTAACACTTGCTGATGTACTTTACTAATATATACGTAAAATATTGATTACAGTTTTGTCACAGGCCTTCAACAGAAGTGCCCAACAAAATATGCCCAGTACCCCAGCACACTGGAGCTGAGAGATGACCAATGCTTTTTGTGTGTGTGATTTGGTGCTGGGGATTGAACCCAGGGCTTTGTGTAGGGTAGACAGGTGCTCTACCCCTGAACTACACCCCAGTTCTACATGTTTTTATTAAACTTCTAAATTTTGATGCAATTAGTCACTCAGCCATATATAGGGAATACAGAATCAGTCACCAAAAAGAAAGAAAGAAAAGGAAGAAGGAAGGATGAAAAGAAGGTTGTGTGTTCCTCTGTGAAGTGGATGCTGGGCTAGAAAATGAGGTATATGCTGCAAACTAATGTTTTGTGATTGGGTAACTGGTTGGGAATCAACAACAAAGCCTCTGAAGGTAGTGGGAAAGAAAGTGGTGAAGGGAGGTCATGAGAATCCCGAGACATACCCTGTGAATGCCTCCTCCATGAAAGGATCGTAGGTGCCCCTGCCCACTCAGGTCAGCCCATGAGAACCTGTTGTTCTAAACAAATAATCACGGGCAAGTTGACTCTAACGCAGCTTTCCACCTCTCTGTTTAGTTTATATGAACAATTTAATAATATCTATTTTTTCCTATCCTCAGGTTCTCCTGCTTTAATTTAGTAACGTTTTCATCTCATTAACTTATACCTACCAATAGGATGTACAGATCTCAACTTCTTTGCCACTTCTCTTTTCTGTTATTGCTTTTATGGATTACGACAACGGTGCTAACAAAGTTGTGATACCTGAAGGCTCAGCCTTCTGTGGTTAGGAGCTTGTCACCAACGGAGTCTCTGAGTTTAACCTGTGTCCCTGAGTGGCTAGAGACGATCGTTCTCATTGCATGAGGCAGACCCTTGATCTCTCTATTCTAAATTTATCCTTGGATTGGCTTGCACTGTGCTTGGAAGGCTTGTATCTGGGATGGTTCCTCACAAGTTCATAACTAACCCAATTTAGATCCTGACCTCATACCATAAGCATGACAGCCATCCAATTGTGGCATCCATAAAACTGCATAATGCAGAATGCAGAGGACGGGTGAGTTGCTTTGCCTGCTTGTGCCTCAGTTTTCTCATCTGTCCAATGGAGAAAATATTCATCTCTACATGCTAAGGTATGTGGGAAGATCAAACAAAATGTAAGTACTTACTTTGCTTAGAATGGTGTATGGCAAAAAGGAAGTTATGTATCAGCTTTATAAATCATATAAACTTTCCAAAAGAGAATGTTCTTATTTCTGTAAACAATGTTCAGTTTTTCACATACACAATCTGACACAAATGTGACAAGAAATATCAAAGGGAAAAATGGTAGGAGTGATTGTACCCATTTTATGAATGAAAGAGAAAGGTTTGAAAAGTTTAAATAAGCAGCACCAAATCTGGGAAGGGTCAGGGCTAAGATTTGAATCCAAGTTTTTCTCTGAAAATTTTTCTAAAGCTTCTTTGATGTGCGTGAGAGAAGAATGTACAAGTGATTTTGTCTGTGTTGGTAATAGAGAAAGAACAGGGGGAAGAGGGAGGGAGGTAGAGAGAGAGATGGGAACTTAAGAGTTGAACTAAACGTGAAGCAAGGGAAACAATTGCCACAAAAGTGGAAGTTCTTTGGGGGCAAAAATCTAGTAGTTCAAGAAGCCTGGAATGATACATTCTTTATATATATAACACACACAAACACACACACACACACACACACACAAACGTCTTTATTTTATTTATTTATTTTTATGTAGAGCTGAGGCTTGAACCCAGTGCCTTACACGTGCTAGGCAAGTGCTCTACCACTGAGCCACAACCTCAGCCCTTGGAATGATACATTCTTGTTGTTGATTTCTTGTTGCGCTTGTCTTGTTTTATTTTTCCAATATCAGAGATTAATATAGTGATTTGGGGCCAGTGTTCAAGAGCATGGAGATGATGGTGCTCAGGGTAGCACTTTCTAGTCTTTCTGGAGAGTGTAGTTTGGTGGTGTTTTTGCTTTAAGAGTTAGAAAATGTCTAATATTGCCATTTGATAGAGTAAGATAAAACCATGAAATAAAGCAGGATGTACACCTCCTATTTTTATGGTACTTGAATGATGTTTCTGGTTTCATCATAAACTGATACATTGTTTCCAGCTGCACAAAAATGCAAGAACACAAAGGCAGTGCTCATACTGATGGGGTGAGCTACACACATTCGCCAGTCCATCCAGGGCGTTCAATCCTTCCTCTCTTCTGCACCATTACCAGGAGGCAGAGACATCACACTTATAAAATATCAGGAAAATATATTGAAAAAATATCCAAAGCCTGTTTTAATGTCTGGATTTAGTGTCTTTTATATTTTACTTTTTTATTTTTATAGGAACTCACTGTCAGCAGAGAGCTATCAGGTCCCAGTGTTTTATCTGTAGCACCGGTGAAAGCTCCGCCTGTCTCCTTCTGGCTTGTGAGAGCATCTTTCCTTTGGGGTGGCGGATGGTGCCAGAACGAGAGGAAATATCATGCCCTCTGAGAGTCAAGAGCAGCTGGTGCAGTGGCCCTGGCGTTTATGGGATATTATAGGCATAAAGGCACATTGGAACTGGTTGGGGAAAGAACTTAATGCTTCTTTCTTTTATCGTTATAATCCACTTTCCTAGCAAGGATTATCTTGCCATTCATACTAAATTTAGCAAATGCAGACTTAAAAAATAAAAAACAAAAACCATGTTGCCACAAGGTGTTCTGAGGATGCAATGTATGTGCTGGTAGATAAACTGCCTTTTATCAAATGAAACAATAAAGACATACAAAAAAAAAAAAAAAAACCTCATTCCAGTTGTTTTGCTGTGTTTTATTTTTGAACAATGAAAGCTGCTTTTGTAAGAATAAACCAGAGGGAGTTGTGCATCTGGAGAGCGGTGAGCATGTAGTTTTCTGTTTGGGAGAAAATCGGCATTACTGCCAAAAAATTATCCATCTGTACTATGATCCAAATTTGTCAAGCTGGGAGAGTCATGAAGAGGAATTTGCTATCAGAAATTTGCATTCCATGGCATTTTCACTATTTTTTTTCAATGACATCTTTTGTCTTGGGCAGAATTTTTATAGTATATATTTAGTGATGTGCTACAGAGACTTGATACAATAAAGTAGGGTACTTCTGTCATAATGGTGACATTTTCTGCTAAAAAATTCTGGTGCCAGGCCAATTCTGCAAGTCACAGAAATTATTCCTGTGTTCTGTGGTCTGCTTTTCTGTGCTCTCACCTCTCCTATTATTCTTTCCTAATATTTTTCCCCCAAATCATATAGAATGGATCTCTTTGGTGCATAATTCTCACCCCTCAATAAACATCTGCATGGTGGCTCTAATGGGGTGTTTACATTTGCATTAATTAAATAATTAACTTGGAAAACAATTGAGGAGCATCTATGGTCCACAGACCTAGGAAGGCACTGAAATTGTAAAGAAGAATCCATACCTATTTAATACTGCAGAGTGGACTTCTACTTTAAATATGGGGAATGTTGTATGAATAAAAATTATTAAATATTATGATATATGGTTGAAGTTAAAGAAGAAAAAAAAGCTATCACCTGCTGTAATGAAGAGTCACACATCACCAATGCAGTAAGCCAGAGCTGAAGTCAAGGTGGGCTTGGGTTGTCTAACATAGATTCAAACTTTGTGGGACTGGAACATGGATATTTATTTTTTCATTTATTTATTCTTGTTCTTTTTAGATATACATGATAGTAGAGTGTATTTTGACATATTATACATATATGGAGTAAAACTTATACTAATTAAGATCCCATTCTTGTGGTTGTACATGATGTGGCATTTCACTGGTAGTGTATTCCTATGTGAATACAGGAAAGTTATGTCTGATTCATTCTACTGTCTTTCCTATTCCCATCGTCCCTTTCCCTTATTTCCCCTTTCTCTAATCCAATGAATGTCACCCTTATTGGGTGTTATCATCCACGTATCAAAGAGAACATTCAGCCTTTGGTCTTCCGGGACTGGTTTATTTCACTTAGCAGAATAGTGTCCAGTGCACCATGGATTTAAATATCCAGATAAGAGTGCAAGAGGAGGCCCTTATGCCTAGGAAGGCAGGAAGCCTCCATATAAACTCAGGAACTATGTGTTATCTTGCTCATTCTCTTGAAAAAATAGCACAGAAGCACCCAATCTACCCACAACTCTGGAAGAAAGCGAATGGCCTGTTCGAAGTAGGACCTCAAGCCTGTCCACTTGCAGCTCGGAGACGAGACTTTCAACTTACACTATGTTGAGAGCAATTTTTACTCCTGTCAGGGTCAGGTTTGAAACCCATGGGTACACTGTGTTAAAAAGTAGGGTACTCCCAAGGAAAAACAATGGCCACTGGAAACTGATACCATCAAAGTTGCCAACATTACCATAATAAAATGAACATCCATAGTAGGTCAATAGATGCAACAAAGAAAGTCAATAGAAATTTGGCCACGATACTTGATAATCATATTTCTGAAACTTTTACAATATTTGGACTAATTTTATAATTTCTCTCAAAAATTCTTTAAGATCCTTAATTCTCTGTTCCGTGTGTGTCTACCTCTTGGCTTGCCTTGAACTTCAGGTAGAGAAATACTCAGTTGAATGCTCTTGAAGAGACATTTCATACTTCTTGTGTTCACATTCCCTCAACAAATACCTATGGGGAGTTATGTTGTATCAAGCACCTTTCAACATGCTAAAGACACAGAATAAAAAAATACACTCCAATGTGGCTATAGATATAAAGCTTATTGAGATAGAAAGACCAATACATAGAAAATTATAATTCAATGTGATACATTAATGATGTACAAAACATAGCATACACTGTTCTGAATTAACCTAACATTTTACAGTTCAGGAAATATGTTGGATTTACCTGCTCAAGCTTTTTAATTTAATATATTAGGGGGAAAAGTCCTAAACCATTGGAATAAAACAAGAATTTGCCTTAATAGAAATCACAGATCAAATTAGCCTCAAATTAGTCTATCCCAAAACCAAAATTCCAGGATACTTGTCCACTACTATAGAATTCTTTTTTAAAAAAATTGTTATTTTTAGATATACATGACAGTATGGTGTTTTTGACATATTATACATACATGGGGTGCAGCCCATTACAGTTTTGATCCCATTCTTGAGATTGAACATGATATGGAGTTACACTGGTCATGTATTCCTATATGAGCAAAGGAAAGTGATGTCTGATTCATGCTACTGTGTTTCTTATTCCCATCTCACCTCCCTTTCCTTCATCTGATGAACTTCTATACTTCTCCTCCCTACTCTCCCTTGTTATGGGTTACCATCCACATATCAGAGAGAACATTCAGCCTTTGGTTTTGGGGGAATTGACTATTTCACTTAGTATGATTTTCCATTTTCATCTATTTACCTGCAAATGCCATAATTTTGTTCTTCCTTATGGCTGAGTAATATTCCATTGAATATATATACCACATTCTCTTTATCCATTCATTCATCTGTTGAAGAGCACCTAGGTTGGTTCCATACCTTGGCTATCATGAATTGAGGTGCTATGAACATTGATGTGGCTGCATCACTGTAGTGTGCTGATTTTAAGTTTTTTGATATAAGGAACTGAACAGGTACTTCACAGAATAAGAAATACAAATGGACAAAAAATAAATGAAAAAAATATTCAACATCTCTAGCAATTGGAGAAATGCAAACCAAAACCACACTGAGATTCCATCTCACTCCAGTCAGAATGGCAATTATCAAGAATACAAGTAACAACAAATGTTGGTGAGGATGTGGGGAAAAAGGTTCACTCATACATTGCTGATGAGACTGTAGATTGGTGCAACCACTCTCTGGAAAGTGGTATGGAGATTCCATAGAAAACTTTGAATTAAACCATCATTTGACCTAGTTTTCTCACTCCTTGGCTTATACCCAAATGACTACATAATTCTTGGTAGGTAAAATATCATGACCCAAATTCTTATGCATCTAAGTTTTTTTAGTCTCATGAGCAATTATTGGAAAAGAAACTTTCCATATACAGGAGCTGAGAAGATAAACCACTGTGCTAACCAAGTGAAAAAAGTTAATAAAAAGCACATTGCAGTAGCACCAGAGATAAATCAAAATAAAGAATAGGAAGCTTAGGTTGCAAAAGGACATGATTCCAAAGAAAGTATAATTCCAAAACCAAAATCAAGTGTTAAGAAGTATTCTGGAACAGGAAAATGTACTCTCTAAAGTCAATTTAGCAATAATCAGGGACCTGTACTTCTTGGGCTGGCGCCATATTGCTCAGTTAAAAGAAGCACATTAATAAAGGAGGCAGAAAAGAAGCCAAAAAGGCACTGGCTGGTCTTTTCTTCCCAGGACTGGGATGATGAGAGACAATACTATGGCGGCCACAGCAAGGATTCAGGTTGAGCCTACATCAAATATCTCCAAGGTCCGATTTTAAAAATGTGATCCTTGCCAATTTGTAGCATGATGAAGTTGCATGCACACATTTCATACTGAAATAGATCTTATCTATCGTGAAAGGTTTACTCTGTCTTTTAAAGAATATCCTGTGTTGCAAATTCTTGCTGATATCCAAACTATTGATAGACATTCATTGTATTTGCTATCCTTTGTTTTACTAAAAATGCCACAAATAAACATCAAAGTCTTCTGTGAGCATTACCCACAGGTTCATAAAATCTGAAATGAGATAATGGGAAGCATGAGTGACCCAGGAAATAGCAATAAAAGATTCGAAATAAATGGTCAATTATTCCCAAAAGGAGGGGGGGAATTAGGAAATATTTATAGTCTATTTGTGACCTATATATTATCATCTCATGTTTTATTTATTGTAAAATCAAAAGACTAAAAAATTATCAAGTTTTCAATGGGAATTCTGATGGAACTTCACAGTCAAGATAAAGTAGCTCTGGGAAAAACATTTTATTTTTTTATCAGTAGGAAAAATAATCTGGGTCAAATTACCAGCTAACATGAAACAAAATTCAAAAGTTGGTTTCCTTATTTTACAGAAAGGAGAAATCAATCACTATAATAACCTACGATAATATTATTAGAGAGTGAGCTGTGTTTTTAATTGTAAACTGTAAGAGAATTAAAACAAGCTATATACTTTTCAAATCAGCAGGAAGTTAAAAAAAATAAACAGGTGAAAGGAAGAACATGATAGAAAAATATTAAAATAAAGACCAACGATTTGAAAAGCTGAACATAGTAAAATAATCACTACTGTCTTTGATGTTACAGGGAAGCATATTCAAATAATTCCTCATTCATAATTTTTTTGAATTTATCTTTAACATGTTTTCAGTTGTGGGTATTTTTGGAGTTCATAGAGTGGGATAGTTTTCTGGGCCTTATAAATGTTATCATACAAAGGTTTAAGAAGTTAATTAGTTCACTATATTGAAAAGTAGAGGAAAAATGTGGAGCTGTAATGGGTTATTACATTCAAATTAAACTCATTATCTCATTATGATTTAACTTGTACAATGACTCAATGAGTTTCCTTATCGGGTAGCCGGATTTGTTAGCCATTGTATTATTTATTGTAATCATAATATGTTTCAATTTTATCAGATCTGCCATTATAAAATCATATTGAACATACTCCCCTGTGCAGGCATTAGAATTGCCGGTGGACTCACTAAGTGCCAAGGAGTCTAATTTCATCTTTCAGGGAAAAATAAAAATGAAATGGATACAAAGGAAGACTATGAGCTTCCAAATCAGAGGAGAGTTCAGATGACTAAACAGATAGTACCATGCATGAAGAGTTGGCTTTCAACCTGCAGGAAGGGAAATCTGGAAGTTACATTGAACTGAGGCTGGGAAGTGAGCTCTCTCCTCTTCGTGACACCTTCCCTAGTGCCCTGCTTGCTCTTGTCCTGGGGTCTTTGTACATCCTGTTCCTTGTGCCACACAGGTACCTCCCACCTCCAAATGCTTCCAGCTTCCCCACCCTGCCACTACTCCAGATCTCAGGCAAGGTCAGAAACCAGTTCCTCAGGGGAAATGGCCTTGAGCACACTAAGGTCTGTTTTTCCTTTTTTTTTTTTTTAGCTCTTATGACACCATTTCATTTATCTGAGGAAAATCTACTGTATTTCATTGGATTCACGACACTGTTGGTGGTGAAACAGACTTAATAAGTGACACTATTTAAGTATAGCACAATGTTCTATAGGATTCTGAACTTTTACTCCTATTCAAAGTGAAGTTCTTTCAGAAATACTTGATCATAGGATTTTACCATATATCACTCTTGTGCACATATGAGAAGGGAATTTGAAATGCAATTAAGATATTCCTAAAATGTGCACATTCAGAATCCAACTTTCCTTAATTCCTTTCAACTCAGAGAGGTCAATATCTGTCGATCCATACGGCATTGTCTTTTAAGCTATAAAAAGCATTGGTAATGAAGTGCTTCTTAAAAGTTTGCTTCAAGCTCTAAGTCACTTGCTTTCTTCAGAAAGTTTGCTCTTAGCTTATTCTTTGCTGGAAGGTATACATTAGTATTTTACTGATTCTACTAGGTTTTGAATTAAGGTTTTCTGGTACAATTAGAGCTATATCCTTCTTCCTTCAATGGACATTTAAAGTGTCTGATTGAGCCAATAAGAATAAAGCATAATGGTCAAAAATGAGTAGATAATAATTATCATCCCTTTGCTAAGTGAATATGTTACAACTGATTGGAAGAGCCCAATATCTGAAGGACTGTAGTATATAGTTCAGATTGATGAAATATTGTATATGAATGCCACTGTGCCAAGGCCTGCTTTTAACATCTCATAAACATTAATTCATTAAATTGTCATAAAAATTATATGAGATAGATGTAATTATTATTCTCATTTCAACTATGAGAAAATAGAGACATACATGAGACTAACTTACTTGATGAAATTTATATACCCACAAAGTGGCTGAACTATATAGATTTGCATATCTCCCAAAACCAAGACAAAGTTGATTTATTTTCGCTGTTGTAATACATTTTTTCCACTCCCAGAATGGAGCTCTAGCAGAGCAGCAAGCATATTGTCCCCGTGTTGACACAAACTAAAAGCTCCATAGTTATTTAGTGTGGAATGATTATGAATACTCTTCACAACACCTAACCGAACTGTTTCTTCCCCGTTCCTTCCCACTGACTTTGACTTTTACAATTTGGCCTCAGGTCGAAAGAGAATAGATGATCTCATGCACAATAGTGTCCGATGGAAGTTCAAGATATTTTTACCTTGAAATTATCTTCCATAATAATTAACAAAAGTGAACTATTAGTGATTCATACATTTGTTTGATTTTTTTGTCTTTAAGGTCCTTTTAAAATATACTATATGAGAGGTATAATATAAATAACACTGTGCAAGTCTGGCTTATCTCTGCTACTGATAAAGAGTAAAATCAGATTTTACACAAGGATTCCCCATGCCCTCTATGGGAATCAGCATGAATTCAGGAAAACTGCAGGAGTGAAATCAAATTTCACCAAACCCAGATCATACTAACTTTTTTTTTTAAGTACTGTGGAAGACATATTCAGAAAAGTGAACCAATCCAACCTAATGAATTTTCAAAAAGAAAACAAACCTTAAACAAACAGATAGTGGTCAACATCTTAGAATCCCGTAGTCACTATATCACCAAGAATTACCACTTTCCGACATCTATTACAAATTAAGTTTTGTCTGTTTTTGAAGCTTACATAAATGGAATCCTAAAGTATGAAGTCTTTTGCATATAGCTTCCTTCATTCACTTTATGCTTATGAGATTCATTAGTATGTTCGCAGGTAGTTTTAGTTCATTTTTTCTCATTGCTATATTGTATTCCATGATTTATTTCACTGTTGATGAGTGTATATTTTTCAGTTTGGAGCTATTGCAAATAATCCTGTATGAACCTTGTATATGCCTTTTGATTAAAAATAATAGATGCTAATTTCTTCTGGAGAATTTTTGGCCTATGTTTTATGTAGAATGTTCAGCATTTGTAGATACTGTCAAATAATCTTCAAAAGAGGTTGTGCTATGCTCTTTTGATTTTGGGGTGGTGGAGTGCAGTAGTTCCCATCAGTCATACCAGTTATCTTGCGTAATCTAGAACTGCTTTTATGACAGACTAAATTCTTTATTCAAAATGACATTTTGAGATTCTAAATGTTCAAGGAAATATTAGTATCAAATTTCATAGTTGTATTATGAAAATATGCTTGTTCACTCATTTCCTTTTGATAACCATAAAATTATTATAAAATGGGTGGTACAGACCCGATCTTTCTCTCCTATATCTGGAATATGAGGCCCAGAGAGGCTAAGTCACCTGCCATTATCAATGGTACCTGGGTTGCTGAATACCACACAGGAGTTTTGACAGTAAATTCTGAGTAAATCCTGCAATGTCTCTTGATTTTAGGCATACGAAGAGTTTGCTTCTGTCAACCCACTTATCAGTTGTGGGGCAGCGGACAACGGGGTACTTAGAGGTTCTCCTGGCACCTGTAGCTGCTCCATTATGAGTCAAGAGGTGGCTTCCAGTTGTTGCTCTTACCATTTTACCAGTGGAGCAGCTGGATGTAGGCACAGGGTTGGGGCCAGAAGACCAGTTCCTTTTTGTGAACACACCCTGAAGAAACCCAGGGGTGAAAGCAGGCTTTATTTTTCTAGATGTTCTGGGTAAAAGTCGAAGGAAGCAGGCAGGGAAATTAAGCCAGCCTCTCACAGCCTCCTGGGTTGATTCTGATGACCCCTTACCTCACAGACTGCCCTTTCCTACCTCATCTAATTTTATCTATCAATAACCATTTGATCACATACAACACATGAAGCTTTGATTAGCAAGATTTAGTCTCAGCGGAAAGTCAGTCCATTTACAACGGGTTGAAAGAAGGAAAAGGTAAATAAAAAAAATTTACCTTAACATTGACAAAGCATAGATATATTATTACTAATGTTATGCTGAAAACAAAAATACTGTACAAATGGAATACTTCCAATCACCAAGTGGTCTTTCTTTCTTTGTAAAGAGAAATGTCATGCCAAATTGTACCTTTGATGACATATCCATGTATGTACATCAGGGAGCCTATATTCATTTAGGGTACTGAAAGATGTGCTTTAATTGCCACGGACTTCCTGGAACAATCTTTTGTTTCTTTATTTACCTCTATTATGAAGCGTCTTGGCAGACTTAGCCATTAGCATTTTCTGCTTTCTCAAGGAAAAGATAATTTACCCACTTAAAGATATTAGGCTCCTGTGTATTGTTTTTCTCCATTTGGTACCCTCCATTCCTCCTCGGAACACTGGAGCCCTGCCATCAGGGACAATGACACTCACAGTAACAGCTGAACCATTGCATCCGCCGTAATGCTGAGCAGCTCCCAGCCTCACCAGCTCTGAGCCCCAGCAACGTGGAACGGGCCCCTGAGCAGAGGCCGGCTCCTCTCCACAGCCACATCTGTTATCCAGCTCTCACGGGAGCATCTGCTGTGAAGCATGACCCTGCGGAGCACACAGAGGCCCAAACTTGGGCCCTCTCATTCCTGAAAACTCACACTCTAAAATTCGAGCATTGAAAATTCTAATACTTACACATTAAAACCCAATGGAATAATACTAAAGATTATAAATGTTCTTTTTCTTTTCCATTGAAGGTATTTATTTACCTTTGACAGAAATAGTTAAAAGAGGTTAGTGTGACTTTTCAGAGAGAAAAATAATACCAGATTTTAATTTTTGCTGATAGGCAGCAAAAAAAATGGAATCTTTAATAAAATAAAGGTGATATGAATGTGAAGATTCTCTGCTCTGGGAAAACTGTGACACTACGTCAATTATTTTTTTCCTATAGTTGCCATTTATCCTCAGGGTCAAGCAGATCATGTTTTATTTTTACTGTATGTGTTTTAAAAATATTTTACCATCAAGGATCAAAGGATGGCATGATTGCCCTGAAATATTGACTGATAATCCAGTAAGTCATAAATCACAATTTTTTAAATAAACTAAATCATGAAGATAGGATAGAAAATGTTTTTAGAAACAATGGAATTGTCAGATTTGTAGTGGCTGGTTGGACTCCCTCAGAGTGGATTGTGTGGTACTCAGGGTGAGCACTCATGGCTTTGTATTCTGTCTGGGCTATAGTCTTACTTATTCCTTTAAAAATTACAACAGTATTAGGGGCTGAAGTCATGGCTCAGCGGTAGAGCGCCTGCCTAAAGTGTGAGAGGCACTGGGTTCAGTTCTCAGCACCACACATAAAGAAAGCTCCATCAACAACTAAAAAAAATATTAAAAAGAAATTACAACAGTATTACACGGCAGATTTGGGGGTGTGGTAATAGGTAACAGGTACATCTTCAGGTCTTCAAAAAAATCCACCTTTGTTGTCTCTATTCAATATTGTCAATGTTTTATTAGCTTAACATGATTCAAAATTGCTTATAATCTCCTTTTATTCTCAAGAATTGTCTCGATTGCCAAACTAGGCACCCTGTGTCAGTGACACAAGCCAGTAGTCAACGCAAGAACAAAGTATGCAGTTAAGTAACTGCTGAATAAATGAATGATTTATTTATGCAGGAATTACCAGATTTTCCCTGTGCTTAGATGAGACATTCACCTGAGGATTGTCTATTATTTTAATGCCAAAATGTGGTGCATGTATAATTTGTTGTGTTTTAAAGTGTGAGTTTCAGATTGTCATATCAGAACAAGCCAGGACCCAGCAAAGATGGACAGATGTGTGCACTCTGGTCAGGTTAAAGCCAGGTTTACCTCTGGTCTTCCACTCGATTCCTCTCTCACTCATCAGGCAAGTGAGCTAAAGCTGGCCCCTATTTCACACCATGCTGGACTGAGTGAGGGTCGAGTTTATGTTGGCATGCTCCCCGCCCCCCCGAAAAGCTATCAGTCGAGAGATGAAACAGAAGCTGAATACTGCAGGGCCTTCCTATTCTTTCTCTTTGAGCCCTTTCAACTTCCTTTTCCTTGGAGAAATGGCAATACCCATCACATCATGCAGATCTACTAAAAAGAGCCAACCTCAGCCAGAAAAACATGGCTGCAGACTGTCTCTCCACTGGTAGCCTGTCAAGTATCAGTGACGTTTTCCTTGGGCATTATGGATCTGCTTTCTGTCTGTGTCTCCTCTCCCCTCCCCATTTTAATAGTAGAAATTAGGTAGAAAGCTTAGTGTTTATATTAACTTCATCATTACCTCTCAGAGGAGCTTGGGATACGTCAACTAACGTATAAAGGGACTACAAACACCTTTGGGGATGAGATATAATATTAATTACTGGCGCGTACTTCCTGCTCCCTTTATAATACCCATATCCAGCACTTGAAATGCACCTCCTCGAGAGTCTGGAGGGGCTCTCCTCAGGCTGCAAGCAGGAATTTGGCTGAAATGGCTGCCTTCAAAGTTCCAAAAGCCTTTCAGCAGCAGCAGGGCACTCTGTGTGCAAAGTTCCCTGTGCAGGGTAACCTGTGGGCATGAGCTGGACAAGGTGATGTGCCAGTGAGGTGACCCACATCCCGATGTCCCTCCATAGTTGGGTGTAGATATGGATCTGAGACCAAGGAGGCTTTGAGGTTTGCAGGGTAGCCTCAGTGAAGACAACACCCCCTCACAGGAACAGACCTCACCTGGCAGTGCTAGCCTGCAAAGTGGTTCGTGTGCCTTTCATTTTGACAAGGCACCTGTGAGATCTCAAAACCACACCGAACCAAACCAACCAAAAAAAAAAGGCTGGCAAAACAGAGGAGCAAATCAGCAAAGCTGCAGAACAGCAGCCAGGTTTTTCTTTCAAATAGGCCAGTGGAGCTTTAAATCATGGCAGTGCTTGCTGTTTCCTTTTCCTTGTTTGTTTTCTGTTCAAATGTGCCCAAAATATAGATGGCAGCAGGGCAGCGTGGCTGGAGGGCACAAGGCAGGCTCTCTAGCTGCTTCTCAGTCTTCATGGCCCCACACAAAGCCCTGCCTGTGTGTTCTGAAAATGGCAAGAGAGCGCACTGGATACCCCAACAATATAGCAGTAAAACCAAGATTCAAGGGTTGTTAATCTCAAACGTATTATGGGATCGCAGAGCAACTAAGGTACTGAGTGTCTCCATTTTAATTACCAGGGTTGGCAGAGGGAGCCAATTACGTTGCTGTGTCCCCAACATAACCCTCTCCCTTTGTTCGGAGCTTGCTTATTCTAAGCCTGTTTTGATCACCTTTGTTTATCTGTTTGTGTTTTGTACCATGCAAGCCTCTTGCTCTAATTTGAGGGACATTTTTGGAGGTTATGTTGCTATTGGAGAAGCTGCTCATCATCTTCCTGCACACAGGAAATATTTCCTGTTAAGGATTTTTTTTTTTTTTTTTAAACATTCCCTAGTGGAACTCAGGCAACGAGGACGACTGGCTTCCCGTATGTGCCAGACCATTGTTTCCGTCTGACAGCGAGAGGTATAGGCTGCACACAGCTCCAGCTCAGCTTCCGACATCCCTGGGAAATTTCTGAGGAGGAGTCAATTCCCATTCCCTGGGAATTCTTGGTACCATGACAAAGGGGCCGCAATCCTCTCTACTTCTAAACCTTTTCCACAGTATCCACATGATATGGGGACTGAGTAGAAATAAAACTCAATAAATGATCATTTCAAATTTTCATTGCCATTTACAGTCAGGCAGAGAGATTGTTGGCACAGATAACAGACAGCACTTTTATAACACCCACGAATCAGTCACTGAATTCTCCTCCTCTTCCCTCCATTATCTCTGAAACCCAGTCTCTATTCTGGTCCCGGCTGCCCAGGCTACTTTACCCTCATTGTTCTTCCTTAAGTATTTCAGTCATTTCCTGAGGAATCTCTCTGCTTCTGCTTCTCTGCCATTTACCTTTGCTTATTTTTACCTTTGCTGGCTGTGATGCACACCTGGAATTCCAGCTACTAGGGAGGCTGAGGCAGGAGGATTGCAAATTAAAGGCCAGATTGGGCAATTTAGCAAGAACCTGTTTCAAAATATAAATAAAAAAGGATAAGGATGCAGCTTAGTGGTAGAGGGCTTGCCTAACATGGGTGTAGCCCTGGTTTTAGTCTCCAGTGACATATTACTACTACTACTACTACTACTAATAATAATAATAATAATAATAGACAAAAGACTGAACTTTAGTAATGAAAAGTTTTATAGAAGTGAATAAAACTGAGTGTTAGCTAATGAACAATTAGCCATTAAAAGGTAAGAGGAACCACCATTTGACCTAGCCATCCCACTTCTCTGTTTATACCCAAAGGACTTAAAATCAGCATGCTACAGTGATACAGCCACACCAATGTTTATAGCAGCTCAATTCACAATAGCTAAACTATGGAACCAACCTAGATGCCCTTCAACAAATGAATGGAAAAAAAAATTGTGATATATATAGTGGAATATAACTGAGCCTTAAAGACAAATGAAATTATGGCATTTGCTAGTAAATGGATGGGGCTGGAGAATATCATGCTAAGTAAAATAAGCCAATTCCAGAAAACCAAAGGCAAAAGTTTTCTGTGATATGTGGATGCTCATTCACAACGGGGGAGGAGAGCTAGGGAAGAATAGAGTTACTTTATATAAGGTAGAGGGGAGTGAAGGAAGGGGAGGGGGTATGGAGCTAGGAAGGATAGTAGAATAATCAGACATTATTACCCTATGTACATACATAACTATACTACTGGTGGGATTCTACATCATGTATATCCAGAAGAATGAGAAATTATACTCCATTATATATTGATGCATCCAAGTGCATTCTACTGTCATGTGTTTTTAGAAAACAAGTTTCTAAAAAAAGGTAACAGGAGAAGAAAGTGGTAGCTGGGTGCGGTGGTGCACATCTATAATCCCAGCGGCTCAGGAGACAGAGACAGGAGGATTGCAAGTTCAAAGCCAGCCTTAGCAACATGGAGAGGCCCCAAACAATTTAGCAAGACCCTGTCTCAAAAAAAAGGGGGCTGGGGATGTGGATCCTATACTATATATATATAGTATAGGACATGATGCTTTGAAATATGCATATATTGTAGAACAGCTGCATCAAACTAATGGACATATGATTTCTCTCATATACTTATCATATTTTAAAGTGTTTTAAGAAATGCAGAATCCACTCTTTTCCATAGGCTCATGCAATGACTTCCTGAGCGAGATTCCTATAGCTCAGGCAATAACAGCAAATATTGAGAAGTGGGAAGACATTGAATTTAAAAGCTTCTGCACAAAAAAGGAAACAATTAACAGAGTGAAGAGATAACCTACAGAATGGGAGAAAATTGTTTTCAGCCACTCTTATGACAGAGGATTCATACCTAGAATACATAAAGAACTCAAAAATCCTAAGACCCAAAATCCAAATAACCCTACCAATAAATGGGCAATCGAAGTGAACAGATACTTCTTAAGAGAAGAAATAAAATGGCTTATAAATATACAAAAATTCTCAACATCTTTATCCATCAGGGATATGTAAGTCAAAACTCCATTGAGATTCTGTCTCAACTCAGTCAGAATGACCACCATCAGGAATACAAATAACATTAAATGCTGGTGAGAATGCAGGAGAAATAAATCCTTATACACTGTTGGTGGGAATGCGATTTATCCATCTACTATGGGAATCATTGCTCTTCTAAGAACTAAAAATAGAACTACCATGTGACCCAGTTATTTCATTTATTAGTATACATCCAAAAAAATTAAAATCAGAATACTGTTGAGACACCTGCATACCCATGTTTATTGCAGCACTATTCATAATAGCCAAATTGTGGAATCAACCCAGGTGCCCAACAACAATTGAATGAATAAATAAAGTGTGGTATGTATACAAAAAGGAGTATTACTCTGCCCTAAAGAAGGAAAAAAGCTATGTCATTTGGAAGAAAAGTAGTGGAACTGGAGATCATTATTTTATCCAAAATAAGTCAGATACAGAAAGATAAGTATTGTATGTTTTCTTTCATAAATGATAACTAGGGGGAAAAAGACAAATGTGAAAGAGGATTGGGAGGAAGAGGAGGAGTTAGATAAGATATTAAGTAGTGTAAATTATCAAAATATATCATATGCATGTGCAAATATTCCACCATGAAATTTCTTCTGTAAAATTAATATATACTAATAACATTAATTTAAAAATCTCTCTTAGATATTTTTAAGTATATGATACATTGTTAATTGAAGTCACTATGTTTTACAGTAACTCTCTTGAACTTATTCTAACTGAAACTTTTATGTCCTTTGATCATTTTAGAATGAACATTAAAAGTAATTTGAAAGGAATCAATTTAACGCCTCTTGGTCCTATTCCATGTTTGATCTCTGGATTGAAATTTTACACTTCTAGCCAAAAATACTCACAAACACACATAGACACACAAATATTTATTACTGATGTCTGTCTAATAAAAATTTAGTATTTAAGGAAAATTACTAACCTTAGTATTTTTCTGTCACAAATATACAGTAAAAGTAATATTATGAAAAATGTTTGATTAAATAAAGGGCATATTCTGTACCCCTGAGAAAAACTTTCATTTTCTTTAAAAACTTACTGTTTGACATGTGTATCATCTGCTAATAAATATCTTAATTTAATTACCATTAATCAGAAAAAGAAGAAAAGAAGGGAAAGTAAAGCAAAGACTGGGTACTAATAATAGTAAAATCTGACATATAAAGTACAAAAAATCTTAGCTGAAATTAGATAGTGAATCTTCAGGTTTAGCTTGTGGATTGTATTATTTTATGTACTTATAATATGTTTGTTTTCTTATTTATCAGACTATCCACAAACACACAATAATTTGCCCCCCACTAGTTATAATAAGCTGCTCTTTGATGTGAGATATGTCATTTTTTTTTTAGAACATTGTACCCTCAAGTCACATTTGTTATGTTTCTGGTACCATCATGAACCCTTTGGAATATAGACTGCTATTGAATTGGATTCCCATTTGGATTTCTTCCAGAGCCGTTGCTTTGAGAGCAGCACAAGAAATAACAATTGGCATGGGCTGGTTTAACTCTATGGCTAACTGTCGTTTCCTGTTCATGATAAGTGTGTAAAATCGTTGAAAACGCAATCGACAATGTCATTTTTCTATGCAGACAGATTACATTATATGTAATTTAGTGTTTATCTTCAGTTATACTCTGAAGCTTCACACATTTCAGTAAACATCTCTCTTAAGGCTTATGATAGATAATTGATAACAATAGAAGATTGAAAATAAAGACGCAGAAATGATAATACTTCGTCACTAGCTAGCACACAATAGTCGACCTTGGATTTTCCTCTTTTATAGTGATTGCACTTTCCTGGCAAAGGCAATAATGTGATTTAGGGATTTGACATTCTTTTTAAATTGCTATGATATCAAATAAGGGTGAACATCTTTGAAACTGATATCACTTAAAGGAAAACAGGACCATTAAGCAGTATCAGAGCATTTTTGAGAGTAATCTGTCAGAATACTCTCGTGCAACTCATTCTGATTTCATTCATTAAAGCGGCATTTGGGAATTATAGTTCTAAAGAAATATCAGAATTTGCGCCTCCCCAAAAAACACTCCAATGAAATTTGATGTGCAAAAAAGTTTGCAAAATATGTTTACTCCTATAACCTAGACTTCAGCTGAGATGCCCCATGCATCTGGATTTCAATTAAATTGCCTGGCTTCCTTTTCTAAATCCAATGCCACTAACCCTAGGGCCCTTTTTCAGTACACACAGACTCAGGATTGCAGGAAGGTTTCTGACTTGGAGCTTCCTCTTCTGTTGAACTTGTGCAGTCAGGTCACCTAGCCGCCCTGCGTTTTTCACCCTGCATTCTGTACCTGAATCACCAACATGGAGCAAAGTCTCTTTTCTCCATTCCTGCCCATGCCTCCCTTGCCCAAGGAGATTAAGTGCAAGACTTAACACAAGATTTTGCATAACAGAAGAAAAGTGTTTTAGGCTGTTCTGTAGCAATATTCAAAAGATAAATGGCAACTGCCACTGTTTTTAAAAGTCTTTGCCCTTATGTTTTAGGGACCTTTCTTTCACTCCACTATAATCCACTTTTCCCTTCACACCATCAGACATACAGCTGCCAAAGGAAACTGTATGTTTAATGTGTATGAAACTTTATTGTGCAGAGTAATGTAATCCTTTTTAATCATCCTCATCTGTAGGTTTACCTTTTCAGTAACCAAATGCACATGATTTGTTCTTTTTTGGTACTGGAGATTGAACTCAGCGGCCCTCGACCACTGAGCCACATCTCCAGCCCTATTTTGTGTTTTATGTAGAGACAGGGTCTCACTGAGTTGCTTAGCACCTCACTATTGCTGAGGCTGACTTTGAACTCGCGATTCTCCTGTCTCAGCCTCCCAAAGTGCTGGGATTACGGGCATGCTCCACCACGCCCTGCTCATGATTTATTCTTATAAATAATGGCCCACAGACTCTATTTCTCAAGTTTTGCCTCATTCCACAAAACTTGGCCAGCGAGCTGCATAGGGAAGTATTTTCCCACTGATTATAACACTTCTTGGAGAGGAAAGAAGACTTACTATTTTAGTTTGGGTTTTTACTACTGTTCTTCTATTATATTTACATGGAATTTTATATCGTCCTACATAAGAAGAACAGATAATTTGAGTGGCAGGCACATGCGGAGAAAATATGTGACATGGTGGGGAAGGGTGTGGGTGAGAGGAAGCAGGTCAAGGAGGAAGACCCAGATGAGGTAAGGTTAAAGGCTCACAAGGAATTTTTATTTTATGTTTCATTTTAACAGTGAATTATTGGAGAGTTCTGAGCAGGGCTGATATAAAATAATCTGATATAAATATGTATCTCAGGCCTCTGGGATTACAGGTGTGTGCCACCACACCAGCCTGATTTACATTTTTTAAAATCACTTTGTGTAAAAAAAAAAAAAAAAAAAAAAAAGGTCTGCATTAAGGGAAGCTGGGAACGTGGGACCAGTTGTGTCTATTAAACTTATTTGTAATATAATGAACTAGGGAAAAGTGTTTAGAAATATAACCAATAAAGACTCTAAGTTGTATGTCTGACTGTATGTCTTTAGCAATACTGACAACTTGTATTTCCAGTATGATATAGTTTTATAAAGAGTCGTTTTTAATGTACTTTATAAGCATGTCTTTGAAACAAATACTAGTAAAGGCATATAGTTTTCATAATGGAAATTTTTTAAAGTTAATGGAAGAACTGCAGTGAAAAGGCAGAAATTTCAAAATTTAACCATGAATCACATGACTAAGTATCTTTTTGTAACTTTAGAAGAATTTAGCATTTATTGAATTTTACAAGGTTTCCTACTCTGCAACTGAGAAAGCTGGTGAGGTATGAGAGGAGTAACATTGAACGCAATGTTAAGATTCTGGTTTCTAAACATAGAACTGCTGTTAAATGTGTGATATGAGAGATTAAATGATCACTTGGAATATATTTAGCTCAAATATCCTATGATCTTTGTCTATGTATTTGAAATGATACAGACAGACTAAAGAGCATAATCAACTGTGTTATTCTCTGTTATTTAGAAGAACTGTTAGCAATTTCTAAAATTCAGTAGAAACTATATTTCGGAGGGTGGTACAGTATTGACTTTAAAAAACCTTCTGGGACTTGCACTTCTGGGAAGATGAGGACATGTATCGTACCTTATTATTTCTACTAAGTTGAATGAATAACCCTGGACATTCCATATAAAATAAACATAAGACTGAAAGGATAGACAAAAAGCAGACCAGCTGGAGGCCTGGAGACACAGGGAAGACCGTGGTAAACTCCTTGGGATTTCTTTTTGCTTCATATATCCTAACTGAAGAACCTGGCATGCCATAAATGCCAGTGGGTATGACAAAAAATTCTAACAAGGTTTTCTTTATTTTTAGTCAGAGAGCCCAGGAAAGGGCAATCCAGCAAGATGGAAAACTTTTAGACAATTATCAATATAACTGTTAAATATTCACCCAGTGTTCATAGACCCCGTACGTTCAAATTCTTTCATATCTACAATGGATAAAATTTCTGTAAAATCATAAATACCAAATTATATCTATGCTTTTTTAAAATTTGCAAGATGAGTATATCATAGAAGAAATCAACTAGCTGAATCTTGCCATCATTTTAAACAGTCCTGTGGCTACTGTTACTAATTCAAATCATATTCTGGTAAGAGGTTATTTAATTGTGGATTAGGTAGTCATTTCCCTCTTGCATGGAATACTAAAACAAGAACGGTGGGCTGACTATCTCAAATGTTTTCAAATATAGACAGAGTAAATTTCAAACAAATAAAAAAGAGATGAGACGAAGGAAGAACCGAGAAATGAATCTAACCAAACTTTTCCATGTGATACATAAATAAATATACTACAATGAATCTCACCATCATGTACATCCACAAAACACTTAAAAAGAAAAAAATATGAAATTAAACAGCAGAAAGATTAGTAGAGAGAAGGCACCCAGGAAGAAGGGGAGAGAAGGGAAAGTGGAAAGATCAGGGACTGGATTTGAGAAAATTATATTACATGCTTTTATAAGTCAAAAATGTATATGTATAACCAAGAAGACACAATAAAAATGTTGATTACCACTATTTACTAGAAAAACTGAATATTATAGATCTTAGGAATAAACATAAGATAATTTTTTTAAAGAAATGCTTTAATTTTGAACAAAGAATCCTAAAAAACTATTTACAAACTTTTTAAATAAAAATTGTGTTTTAATGGGATAATGAAATCAAGACCATTCCTTGGCAGAATTCTGACCATCCAAAACTGGGATTACTGAAAATGCAGTTTAATTAAATTATGGAACTGAATTTTATGTCAGATTACCAGTCTTTCATCTTAGAATTAAAATGAACATTTTGTTTATTTACTAAAATCAGGTTGTTGGAATTTTCACTTCTTTAAAAGTAAGTAATTCTTCAATTCAACTTGTTGTCATCTATGATGGAGAAAACAACAAAAGGAGACTTCTAAAATTCAAAGAATGATTAACTAAGTAATTCTTAAAATCACAAGACTTATCCTAACTCTAGCTCTCTTTGCTGTTACCTCACGCACGAGTCTTCTGGAACTAAATTCAATTTCTTTTCCAAAGTAATTTATGTTTCTATAGAACTGAATTCTCTGGGGTATAATATTTTGGTTGTTTACTATTGTCTGTCTTAAATTTTTGTGAGAAAAAGTGAAAGAGAGAGAGAACACGAGAAGCAATTAGAAAATTCTAGAATTATTGTATGAAATTTAATGCAAGATCACCCTACTTGGCCCTCATCTTCACTAAGGGAAGATTTTTTATCCACTATACAGAGATGCTAAAGTGATCAGCAACAACAGCAAAGCACATTGTACACAGCTAAATAATAGCCAAATGGATGTCTGAACGGGTATTATTAGGTGCTAAAGTAGAGACTATAATCTAGGCTTCTCTCCTGATACTTGTACTTCCACTGAATTCATTGTTGATTACATTAAATATAAATAACTCATGATGCCTTTAAATTCTTTTTATGTGCAAGGGTTTATATTTCTTATTAAAATTCCAAATTTCCCTTTTATTCTCTTTCGCCAAACCATGTGCTATTTAGTTACAGAACAAAGAGCAAAATCGTGACCCCATGGGAATCAGAAAACCATTTGCTTAAACTACTCTATTTATTCACTGAAATATCTGATACTTAATCCAGACCTTGCCTTGAAATGTCATCTTTTCATTCTTCCAGAAATTATGTTTCAAACAAATATGAAATGTTTTCTATTTCTATACCTTGATGTATCCATTTACATGAGCTTCTGGGTTGAAAATCATATTAGTTTTATAAAACTTTATTTTTGTTGGTTAACGTAGACATTTTACACTTAGGAACAGGTGTAAACTCTGACATCTGGAACATCCATCAGGGAAGAATGTCCCCGAGGCATCACACGAGAGGATCTCAATACACACACACACAATGGCATTTCAAACAGATAGGTGCCCTTATATCAGGGCACTGAATAAGAAAAATAGAAAGCATGAGCAAAGAGCACATAACATAAAATGAAATACATATGTAGAGACTGACCATCGTTTGCAGGGGTTAGGGCCCGATTCCATGGTGAAACTCAAGCCCATTTGACAATGGAGGATTTAACATTTAACAGCTAAGCACATAAAAAGGAATTCATAACAGAAAAACCTACATCAATTGGAGTGACCTTTCTCAGAGATATCTTTTACAGGTTTTTCCTTCAGGCTGTCTCTTTTCTTGCTTATTCTACTCTATACCTTTTTCAATAGGGACGCTTTTCTTTCTTTCTTCATAGATAACCCTTATTTTACCCTCTCAGGCTTATGAATCAGCTGCCATCGTGGAAGACTTTGAGGTGATATGTTTGCCCTGGTGTGGAAGACTTTGGGGGTTCCAGGATCTTTTGTATTGGACAGGACCCCTTCTCTCAGAAAGTTCGTTCAAATTATGATGGTAAGGAAAAGTAATGTAAAAGACTGCCGCCATTGAATCCATGAAAGTTCTCAAAACCTCGTTTGGTCATTTTTCTGTATTCGATCTCATTCATATAGAAAGACTAAGGAACTCCTTTTGCTAACTTGAACCCATGGACCCAAAGTCAATACATCAGAAGAGAGTCACAGACTTAATCTTGCAAGACCCTACAAATGATGGAAACACTCTCATTATTCTAATGAATCTGATAATATTCACTTTTGAGTAAATTAAATATTATAGAAATACTAAATCCTTATTATGTTTTATTCTTGTTCAGAACCTGTATTTGCATGGCAATAGAAAAAGTTTATTATTGTTGTTGTATTTTAGTCATTATAATTATACGTAATGTTGGGGTCCTAAGGTTTTAGATAAACCTTAATCAAGTTGCATATTAACTACCATAGCCTTAAAGAATACAGTTTTGGAAAAGGATAAAAGAAAATATAATGTTTGGGAAGTTTGATGACCAGAGGTTCTGGAATCTCTCCCAGTTCCCTCCTTTAGGTACATGCGCAGATGGTGTCAGCCTCTGTGTCCAGAGTAAGAACAGAATCTTAGGGAACATAAAGGAAGGAGCTTCCAAAATTCTTAAAGTGCATGTCTTAGTAACTCCAACATTGTATGATTTCTACACAACTGTTTAAAAGCAATGTCACTTCTGAGCTCATGTTGTAAGTTCTCACTGAGAAAACAGCATCCTCAAAGCATATTTCCCACAGAATGTATAAAAATGACAAGTCACTGCATACAGGTAATAGCTTTGAAATTATGTAAAAATGACCAGTCTGGTCATGTTCAATCATTTATCTGTTCACACTGGCTTTTGAGTAACAGAGCTTGAAAAATCTAAGGCTCATTACAGCAAAGACAATTGAGAACTGCCTGCATGGGAGCATCATCATAATGGGTCATGATAGCCCTCTGGGTTCTTCAGTCTCTCCAAAGTTTTTGAAAATGGTCAGTGTGGTTATTTTTAGGAATGACACGGATTCACATAAGAGATCTCAGTCCTCGACCCTGGTGTCATGCTGCCCAAACTGACATTAAGAGCTAATGCTTCCCTGCTCTCTGTTAGGAAAGTTAGTAGACTCCAATGTAAACTACAACACATCAGGCACAATTCCAGTGAAATAACTTACTTGGATGGAATTCACTTACTACCAGGTTTACCATAATGAAGAAGACAGCCTGGTCTCAGATGGAAGGTTTTCAATAGAATATATGTATGTGGATGGTGAAGGGATTCTAGCCTGAGAGACTAAATTGAATTTAAACTAGGATTCAGATGTGTTTGAGTGAGGCTGGTGAGTCTAAATGTCTACTGAGGTCTTCTGGCATTAAGGACTAAAAAATCTACTAGCAAAGAACAAAGCCTTTTGGAAAAAGAAAGTGAGTGCACACACTCGCATGCGCGCGCACACACACACACACACTTGCTTTGAGTTGCAAGAAAAGATGAAAATTTTGGGATATGGTCCAGCTGTTACCTATTGCCTTTCTTCCCTCAAAAAAGTGTAGCAAAGACCTGTGGGAAGGTGTATAAATAAAAAAGAACTAATTCCCTGAAGATTGCGGTGATGAACACCTGTAATCTCAGTGGCTTAGGAGGATGAGGCAGGAGGATCTCCAGTTCTAAGCCAGCCTCAGCAAAAGTGAGGCACTAAGCAATTCACTGAAACTCTGCCTTTACATAAAATACAAAATAGGGCTGGGGATGTGGCAGAGTGGTTAAGTGCTCCTGAGTTCAATTTCCCCTCCCAATAAAAGCTAATTCCCTAAATTCTTTGTAAAATATGGAAAACACACACAGAGCAGCTGTAGCCTAGTAGTCTATGCAGTCCTGCATAGAACTTTCTATAATTTAGATAATTGTTTACCTCTGTGATCACATCACTAAAGCATCAAACCATGTAGAAGGAAGTACAAGAAAAGAATTACTTCAGGGGTAGAACATCAGGCTATTAGTTAGACACAGCAGCAGAAGCAAGAGACAGGAGAAGTGCGCGGGTTTACAGGGGTATGGAAACAGGATAATGCCAGAGGAAACTGATCTCAGCATCTCAGCTGAGGGGACAACTTTCAGCTACCCATAGGGGTCAGTTTCAGATGCTCTGGAGAAACCTGAGGAAAAATGAAACTCCTGATATTTTAGGGTTAGTGGCAAAAGCAGAGAAATACTATTTAATACTGCCATCAAGCCATTATCTTGATTCCTAGACTGATTTAATTTGAAGAAATATGAGTTTCAAATACAGGCTGCTTGGGAATTTCTACTCCTGCGCATTATTTTTATGATGATATCATTTTGGAAAGCCTGTGGTAATAGCTTGAGGAAGTTTTGGATAGAATGCACTATTTAGAACTCATGCCTTGAGTAATTTCACACTGTCAGTAAGAACTGACTGGAAACAGCAGTCTGACTTCAGGATGCTTTAAAGTTTTTCTCTCTAATCAATACATGGTAGCTAATAATGATTGTTTTACCCGTACGATTGTTCTTGAATACAGGATGTCTGTACCCAGGCCCTGGGTGGCAGAATCGGGACAGAGAAGCCGTATAAGGCCCTTACAGCAGCCTAGGGTGTCTCATACTTCTGCATGATGTAATAAGACTGAGTGTGGACCCTTTGACTTTTGTCTCTAAAAGCCATTAAAATCAGGGGCTGAGAGGTGAACATCAAGGCCAAGGTTATTTATTTTTTTCCTTGCCTTCTCAGTTGCCTATGCCGTTTATTTGAAAGGAAATAAAAATACCAGAATTTAGATTTTGTCTTCCTAAAAGAATATTCTTTTTTTCCCCTCACAGACATGGGATACCAAATATCTAATTTATGTAGCATTATTTAAACATTAAATAGAAAAAAGTGGCCAACTATGACTGAACATCATACTGATTGCATTAAGATCAGAAATAAATACTCAATAGAGGCCCTCTTGAATTTTTCTGTTTCATGATGAGGAAATAACACACTAACATTTCCCACTAGCTGTCTTCAAATGAATACCTTTAACCAAACTTCCCATGATTCAGTTAAAAGTCATCCCAATTACAGGAAAAGTACCTCCCTAGTAGAATTGCTTTCATTAATATGTTGAATTATTTCACCGTTTAAATGAAAAACACCATGTTTTGAACAGAACTTTAAAGCTCAACGAGAATATATTATAGCTGTACTTTAGTGAATGTTGAATTACTGTTGAATGAGTTTTCTATCAAGAAATTTATTTTGGCCAAGTGTGGTGGCTCATGCCTGTAATCCCACTGGCGTGGGAGGCTGAGGCAAGAGGATGGCAAGTTTGAGGCCAGCAACAGCAACAGGAAGGACCCAAGCAACTAGTGGGGCCCTGTCTCAAAATTAAAAAATCCAAAGGACTGGGGATGCAGCTCAGTGGTCAAGCACTCCTGAATTCAATCCCTGATCCTCCCCCTCAAAAAAATAATTTTATCTTTAACATCAAAAGAATACTTTCTTTCAAACTCCTCAGTCCCCCACTCTACCACCAAAAAAGATAGAAATTTCAAAAATTTCTTAATTCTTTCCAGAAGAGAATGAAATGTTTGCAAATAGTTGTGTTTAGAAGAGAAAAAAAGTGACATTGATTTGTCAAATCAATGGAAAAAATAAGTCCCATTCTTAACGTGTGCTATCAGAGCTAAATTTTCTTATACTTCTTTTAAATGAATAAAAGGAGAGATAATTGAGGTTGGGAATATAATGTGCTAAGAAATGCTCACGGAAAGAACACACCACATCTGAGATTCTAGAAGTCTCTCATAGAGCTCAAAGATCTTGGGAAATACAGAATGGTATAATTCAGTTTTATTCCCAGTGTGAAATAACTGTGATTAACTATAGTTGTATTATCTCTTAATAAAGTTTTAACTTCTCCTACAGCACATAGGTTTAGAGCTAAGCTGGAAAAATATTTCAGCTTGGGAAAGGGTGAATTCATTGTCTGAGAAAGCTCATTCTATTTGCCAACAATGCAAACATAATCTTTTCCCTTTACAAAGTATATGACCAGCAGCAAGAGTTTATTTACTTTTCAATTTTGATTAAATTCACACAAGTGCATTGGGTGAAAATTGATTTTTGTTTCCCTTTTGTTAAACTGATAATCTTCCATACCCCCTGCACAAGGATCAAATGTGTGACTTCTTATACGTGTGAAAATCATCCCTGGCAGCCCTCTGAAAAGGATATTGTGCACAAAAACATACACACACACACACAAAACGGTTCTTTGTATTACTATCATGTCACCCTTTATGTAACAATTGACACTGAGAACACAATTGAGAAAAATAAAATAAATGTGGGGCAATTCTGAACTATCAACTTTTTGAGGCTTAGAAACAGTATTTTTAGTTCATACTTTATTTTCAGACTGACATATATGAACATGCATGTATTTATAAGGGACTATAGGTATGCATGTATATATATATATATATACAAAAGTTGAAAATATAAAATCTCTTCAGCCCATGTCAAACTGGTACCGTCCTAGAAGAGTGTCTTAGAGGAATAAATCCAGAGAGTGTTCTCGCTAACAAACCACGCATGCTCAGAATGCAGAGAGACTTCCTATCTGGCAGGAATAAAAAGACAGGGTAGAAGCAGAGCTGAGTCTCCCCTTGCAAAAGAGAGTGAGGAATGTGAGGATATGACCTCAGACAACCAGTCACTCCCTTCCAGAATCTCCCACCTCCAGAGAGTGGAGAGAAGCCCTGAGATCATTCATAGCACAAGTAGCAGAGTACATGTGCCACCCGCAGATATCCCAAACTTGTGTTCTAAGACTGTTTTTTGAGTCTTCCTTCTATGGTGTGCCTTCCAGGAACTTGGTTAACTAAAGTGGCTTCTATCACATACAGCCAAGATCTCATTTGTATGGTGCCTAACCCCGTGTGTACTGGGAATTAACTCAGGATAGTTTAGGTCTGACATAGACAAATAAAAGGCTTATGTAAGTTATGCTTCTTGAATTAGCGCCATCTAGATGCATTACTTGTATAAACACATTTGATAGGTACTTAGTTGGAAACTTGAAATTGCTCCTCTCGGATTATTTTTGATATTCACTTGTGATTTCATATGGTTCAACTTAACAATAGGAATATTTTACTGAGTTGAATGAACCATTGCAGGGCACATTTTTTGCCTTAGAAATCAAAGAAGATTTTTTCCATTCTAACATTCTTATCTCCAAAAAGATTCATGAATTCTGTGATTACCTTCAAAGTATAAGAATGACACCTGGGCTCCAGATAGAGGCTTTCATAATTAGAAAAGAAATAAACTTGACTATGAAATATGATGCCTATAGTTCACCTACAGAACACACTTCCAATGAGAGCTCTAATTTCAGGATGTGTCCTTAACCAGGACTGCCACCTTTAAAGAAACACTGGAAATATCTGATACAACAAGTAGATGTGACTCATTTTCTGAACAATTCAGAACAAAATATTAAGAAAGCAGTGATTATTAATTTTCACCATCAGGGTAGCTGATATTCATATGCCTTTGATACATACTATCTTAGTCTTCATGCAAACCTTTCAGAAATATCATTATGCCCGCTTAACCGATGAAGTACTAACTCTTAGTAAGGTCAAGTAATCTTCATCAGATGACAGAGTGCAGAGGCACAGCTAGGATAGTAACCTAGTTCTCTCTGGCTCTAACGTCCATGGTTATGAACATTGTTATTTGAATATAACTGGCTACTTGGATATTTCCCATAGAGGTGAAAGACTGATTTTCTTTTAATCCTTTGGTGATGGTGTTTCTATCACTACAGCTGTGGTTTATCCTGGGCTTCTTCATTTTCTTCTTCACTATGCTTTGTCTTCTTTAGAAGATCAGACAGCTGTGCATGGTGGTGCACGCCTGTAATCCCAGCACTTTGGGATGCTGAGACAGGAGAATCCCGAGTTCAAAGCCAGCCTCAGCAATGGTGAGGCGCTAAGCAACTCAGTGAGACCCTGTCTCTACATAAAACACAAAATAGGCTGGGAATGTGGCTCAGTGGTCAAGTACCCCTGAGTTCAATCCCTGGTACCAAAATAAGACAAAAAACAAAAAAAGAAGAACAGACATTGCTGATCTCAGTCTGCTGGAAATGAGGATGGTCATCTAGCTGTGCCACATGACCAGAATTTTTCCTATCTATGGGCCAAACTGCCTGCATACTGCCTCCAAGGAGTCGGGGACAAAGAGAATATTTACATAACACAAAACTATTTGTTTTCCAAGTAATGACTCTGTGCTCATTGCTTCGTGATTTCTAAACCTCTGATTTCTTCCCTCCACACATGCCAACACAATATCAAAAACACTCCAATTAGGCTTTAATTAATTACACCAAGCTCGGTCACATTGAAACAAATAAACCAGTTCACAATCAGGTCATATTTGCTACTTTCTAGCCAAGTCTAGTGGCTTCTAGAGCTTAACAATCCATATCTCAAAAAGGTTAGGTCAAGAGAAATATCTCTGACAAGCATCTATGATGATGTAACTGGTTTTCTGTTTCTATGGTCCTTACAGAAACTGCAAAGAGATTTGGCATTTTCAGTCCTTATCTGTATCTTAAAATTTGAAATCCAAGTTTGCGGTCCTTGAATTGTAGGTATTTGTCCTGAAAATGTTTATATTTGTCTGATAGATGAATTGATCGCAAAAGAATTTTAATCAAAATATTGTCTGATGTTGGGACAGATAGTTTGTTATGACCTTTATAATGTAGTAAACATCATGGCTAGGAAAGGATTGTGATGGTAAGATCCTTGTCCCTGTAGTGATCTCTGGCCTTTAGGAAAACCCAAACTTGTGTTAGCTCTTTGGTGGGACAGGAAATGTAAGGTGGAGGAATATAAAGGAATAATGCTACAATGTACCATTGAATTAGAATTCCTTCCTATTATTCACCTGAATACCACAATATAATATAAGCTTTGAAAATATATTTTAGGAGAGGTTTCCAGGATACAGAATGACAATCTCCTCATGCAAATCAGTAGTATCATTCAATAGCTGCTGAAAGCACCTCCAAAATAAAAAATTATTCTCTTATAGGATGATTGTTTTGGTATTATATTAATTTCCTTCTTTGTGTATGAGAAGAATTGGGGATGAATAATAATGAAAACATGCTATACAAAATCCAAGGGCTGCTTAGAACCTAATTCTGTTTCTTGTATAATCAGAAATGATTCAGTTGCACATAACTTTTTATCATTCCCACTTGCGACCTTAATCTTTTATATTGAGGTCCTGCTTAGCAAGGTTCTCCTCTTCACTCTGTGTGTGCATGCATGTGTGTATTTGTGTTTGTATGTGAGAGAAAGAGGGAGAGAGAGAGAAGAAATTATAGAGAAAAAGGGCATTGGTCTTACTCATGAAGGCTACCCTCAGGATCTCATCACTTCCCCCAGATCCCACCCTCTAACACCATCAACTTGGAGGTTAGAATCTTAACATGATGCATTTGGTAGGACATAAACATTGAGACTGTAGTGCTTATCCACATATCTTGTACTCTGCTACTAATCTGTCCATCTTTTTTTTTTTAAATATTCTTGATCATCAATCTGGATGACAGAAATAAAAAGTGCAGTTCAGAAGAACATGCTTTATTTAGTCCACAAATAGGTACTGATTACCTCTGACACTTTCCTAGGTATTTTTGATATTAAAAACAAGGTAATCAGCTGAGCATGGTGGCACACACCTATAGTCCCGGCGGCTGAGGCAGGAGGATTCCAAGTTCAAAGTCAGTCTCAGCAATTTAGGAAGGCCCTAAGCAACTTAGCAAGACCTTGTCTCAAAATAAAAAATTTAAAATGGGCTGAAAATGTGGCTCAGTGATTAAGTGCCCCTGGGTACCAAACAAACAAATAAGATAATGGAAAGGAGATTGGGGTTTAGTAGGGAATGCACGACTCAAATAATTGCATAAATATAATTCAAACTCTCATGAATCCTATAAAGAAAAATAGCATGAAATTATAGAATCATACAGTAGCTAGTACAGGGGGTCAGAGGCAATTTTCCCCCAAACAATATCTGAGCTGAGATATGAAGTTTTGCTCTACAGGAGTTAACTAAGCAAAAGAGCTGGGGTATGGGAGAAACTCCTTCTAGACAAAGAACATGGATAAAGACCTGATGTGTTTCGAGCATTTGAGAGAAGGCTGAGGCCAAGGTATCTTGAGAGCACAGATTAAGGGGAAGGGGTGTGGATGATGCTAGGGATGTGACCGGCTGAAGCCAGCTCCTGAAGTTCTTTGAAGGAAGACAAAGGATGGGGGTCTCCTAACACAGCAAACTTTGCAGAAGCGGTGCCAGATTTAAAGAGATGATTCTGTATATTCTAGAGCAAAAATCATAGAGGGTAAGAGAAAAAGTGAGAGTGCATTAGGAGTTGAAATATTACCATTCATACTGAAATTTCACCCTATGTTAGGCTAGGTGGAGACTGGGGGACAGGATGTAGGGAAAACGAGTTCTCAGTTCCAATTTCACAATGAAGGTGAGCCTCTGAACAAGTAGTTGTTGCTCAGAATAGCTCTTCTCAACCCATGCAAGGGCCCTGTGGCAGAGAGGCAGCATGAGCTACTGTGGTACAGGAATGTCCACATTTGACAGGCTGGCAACACAAAGGAACCCAAAGAGCCCTGGAGTTCGTGGAGTTTAGAGAAAAGGTAACTATAGCAGAATGTTGTTCATCCAGTAACAGAAAGCCAGAATTCCAATAAGCACTGAATGCTTATGTCCTCTCCATCCTACCATGTTGCCTTCTGGGGCAATTGCCAAGACGAGGAGGTTTTGAATCTCCTCTGCACACTCCTTCTGTGAGCCTCACTAAATCTCCTGGAATCTGAGAACAAGGCTGAGAGCTTCTCCTCAATGTCAAGTCTTCATTAACGTCCGCACATCCTCACTAGAACTCAAAAGCAAACAAAAACTCAGGACCACAAATATAAAAATTCCGAAAATAAGCAAACGTCAATAATTCTTCATCTCTTCATTCTTCTTTCATGTGTTCATCTCAGGAGAAAGTGCTCTCACGAGGAGCCACTAGGAAATATTTAACCATGATGCCTAAATATCTGCTAACCAAGCAGTAGGAGTAATATATATGATCCTTAATGACAGGCACGTTTCCCCCTAGCTGCTGTTTTAAAGCCACATAAGACCTAGTTATTGTGGAATATACTAATAACAGACTCCCTTTTTTTTTGCCCATATAGACCTATTTGGGAAAATGTGACATTTATCCAGATGTTTAGTCAAATGCACTGTAATTAAGCTGTATATGCTTACAAAGAAAACAAAGTGGTTTAAACCAAAAGTTACTTGAAATCTAGTTTGGAAGAGCGCTTGCCAGAATGATTTTAATAATATTCTGAGACTTGAGTAAAATACTGTTTTCTGCAATTTATAAATTTTAATGAAGGGTTGGGAATATAGCTCAGTGATAGAGTGAATGCCTAGCCCATGTAAGGCCCTGGGTGCACTGGAAAAAAAAAATGGAAATCGTAATATTTCTAAGGCTTGAATGTTACTATATCTGTGTGAAAAGGTAATTTCTTATTTATGAAACAAAAACTACTTTTAAGTGTTGATTAATGCAAATTTGAACTTAGAAAATGATACTATAGGAGGTATAAAGCAGAGAGAGAGGTTAATTTAAAAGTGCCTTCATGAGTTCTTCCCTCAGGATCCCAAAATATAAGATCCCAGTGATGTTGATTTGTGGCACTCCAGGCTCAAGGATGATTCTGTTCTCAGAGCGCACTGGTTGCAGAAATCACCAGCTTTTGTGGGAAGGGCTTCTCTTTCACCTGTAATGATAAGCTCTGTGAGTTTGTAAGTCAGGAAAATCTTTAAACACAATTTCTTGTATCTAGCTCGACTATGTACAAGCCTCACAAATGACTGTGGCTACATAACATGGCATAAAATGACCACATAACTTGTAAGTGCAAACATGTACAGCACAAAAGGCCTGCAGAACAACAAAAGTAAGTTGTTTTTTCTTTCATCAGGAGTTATTTTCTTCTCCAACTTTGCTGCCACAGAAAAGAATCAACTTAGGAAAATTTACTAGAATCATCCAGTAAACGTTTTATCACAGACAGAATTGGATCATTTAAAAATCATTGTGTTCTTGCTTTACAGTAGACTGTTTGGAAATTTCCAAGTGCCTCATAAGAAGAAAAGTGTATTCCTTTAAATCCATGTAGTACAATAATGCTTTTTAGTGGAAAAAAATTCTACACTATCCCAGGAAATCAATCTCTGCTCCTTGTATGGAAGATGATCTGTTTGTAGATGACACCTTAACGCTGTCCATTCTGAGACACAGGGGGAGACACAGTTCCCAGTAACTATTCTCTCCCCTGGCATTCTTTTGGTGGCCTGGCAGACAGACTGTGACATCACTGGTGGAGCTGTGGATATAATGTAAAGGTCATCTCTAGCATTGATCTGAGGTTGGGGAAGATTCGGAGCACTATGAGACATTCTTCAAGTGCTTTACACATACTGGGCCATAGAATCCACTTACAAATGTGTTTTCATTGTACTTCTAGTCAATGATAGAATTAGCTGGATTTGCACTTTGATGCAGAGTTAAGAGGAAAACTATTAGTACTACTACCTCTTTTATGCACACACAAAAATCTGTATTTTCTTATCAAGAAAATGCAAAATAATATAATTTAGACTTGCTTTAAAATCAGCTATCCCTATATTTGCACTATAAAATTTTGTATTCAAAATGTCCCAGTTAATTTTCCTGGAATGGATGAGAGACACAACATTTAAAAGACAAGACAGAATATATATGATGATATAAGCACGTGGTCTTAATACAATGTAAATTGGCTTTTGCGGGAGGGACACAGAATGAAATTATTTGCTCCCATAATGGAAAATATTTTATTCAAGCAATAAACATTGACATAAAGACTTTTTTACCCTCCATCTCTATTCCATCTCTTTGAATAGACCTCTGTATTGTTGAGAGTAAACTCCAATCATATCGTTTCAGGTTCAATCAACACTGAAAGAAGAATTTTCTTTCCAACCTAGATCCTGGATTTGTTCTGATTGGTTCTGATGAGGTTAGGTGTTCATCCGTAAATCAATCATGTCAGGAGATAAATTAAGAGTGTAGAAGTTAGGGCTGGGGTGTAGTTTGGTGGCAGAATGCTTGTCTAGCAGATATGAGACCTTTGGTTTAATCCCCACAACAAAAACAAAACAAAGCAAAAACAGAGGGTAGCAGATTGTATTTCTTCAAAATATACTCAGGATATATTACTAAAATACAGGAATCAACGATGGGTAACTAAATATATAAATAATTTTTCTCTTCCTTGAAACTTGGATGGCTAAAAATAAAAATTGTAGGATACAAATCAAGGCCAATCAAATCTAAGTTTGAAAGAAAAAAGTTTAAATGCATTAAACAAATAGGTAGCAATACAGAATAGCTCGGAAACAGAAAGGATTTCATAAAGCAGAAAGGAAAGATTGAGTTCAGAATGTGGGAAAATTTGGATGAGGTGGTGAGTTTGGGTCTTAATTCTGTAGTCTATGAAAAATCAAAACTGGTGATTTAGGGAACAAAAATATTATCTGAACATTATGTCACATGCCATAACTCCTATGTTCTCAAAAAAAGATGCATTTTAAAAAAACAACTTGATAATAGCTTGCATAGTGAACTGGAATGGTGGGATTATATAGTTAGGATACTAAGAAAATAAATCAGTAAGGAAATTCAAGTAATCATTAAATTCTGAGAATTTTTTTATGTTCAGGCTAATCAATTTAAACTGTATTGAAGTGTTTGAAGTTGATTTGAAACTGTGAGGAGAGTTCAAAATAAATACTCTCTTTTTTGTTTGAATACCGTGCCTCCACTGGTTCAATCTGTAAATAATTCAAACCTACTAAGAGTGCATTCAAAATGGTTGCCATGTATTCATTGAAGGATCCTGAGTGTTTGAAACAATTGTTTTTTGAAAATTTATTATTCTTCAAGTTAAATTGGAGGTCGATTAGACATTTGAAAACTGGAGGCTCGATGGATAAAAAATTGTACAGGCTCTGAGAACTATAGGACCTTCTGTGTCACCTTTTCTGCAGACACTGGCATCTGTACCATCAGTCCTCATGCTGGAGAGCAGCAGATATTTGACAATGTTTCCACTGCTATTAGAAAGGGCAGTGGACAGTTAGGGTTGCACCTGATGCTCAGAGTATGTTCTTCCTGTTTGAACTTGGCACCCGCTCCTTCTTCTTCCCTAGTGAGGGACAAAAGTAATGTTTATTCTTCACTCATGCTTATATAATCTACCTGGGTTTGGACATCTGATCACCAACAACTTGTGTTTCAACAGACCCTCCCATGGAAACAGGTCATGCCCACAGCTGCTGAGCCTCACTTGGACTAGCATTTTCTGTCTATGTCTAGCCAGACAGGACAAAGGTTTTCGGTCTGAAAAAGCAAAGTCTGAGAACAACCTTTTAAGCAATGCAAAGAGTGAATAGTTTGCAGTTTTTATTTTATGATACCATATTAGAATAGAGATAGCAGAAGGAAGAAAAATCAAGTGTGACCCTTGGGAATGCTAATAGAGTTTTATGACTTTGCAAAGTTCTGGAAAAGAATGTGCCATTTAGCACACTATTAAATATATACCCAGAGCCAAAGTCTATAAACCCAGGTAAAGTAGTCCAATGAAGGCCACTAAAGAAAATTAGAGATTCATAGTAAACAATTTGATAACAGGAAATATGTTCATTCAATGAACATTGTCAATGGCGGCTATAAAATACTTTCCTAAACTTAGAGATTGAAAGATGTAAAGGAAAAAAATACATTTAAGAAATATACTAGTAGGGGCTGGGATTGTGGCTCAGTGGTAGAGCGCTTGCCTCGCATGCGTGAGGCCCTGGGTTCGATCCTCAGCACCACATACAAATAAATAAAAAAATAAAGATGTTGTGTTCATCCACAACTAAAAAAAAATATTAAAAAAAAAAAGAAATATACTAGTAGATACAAAAGTTGTTAAGTGTAATTTTAAGAACTGAATTTACATTGAAGTCATATGGAAAATTCAGACACTAGAATCCAATCAACATTTTATTATTCAAAATATATTTAAAAGCTGATTTTGTAACTGTACATTTTATGATTTATCTCTTCTCAGTTGAAGGAAACTTCATTAAAGTTTTTTATTAAATTAACAGTTGTATTTGAATAGATACTTAACCCTACGTAGTCAGTGTTGATCAGGTTAGAAGACTTAGGTGTAGGAAGTGTCATCTAATCTCAGGAGCTGAGCCCAGAGAGATGTTGGCCCTCTGCTCCTCTCACCATCCTTTTCCAGAGAGCACTGCAACAGGGCAATCACAGGCCCATTATCAGGGGTACCAGGACACACCACACACAATAATCATGCCTTTATTTTTGCTTCAATTCTTTAATAATCTATAAGTTAACAGGTTAGGTTAATTGATTTTAAAAACGTGGTTCATATACACAATGGAATATTACTCAGCCATAAAAAGAATGAAATAATGGCATTAGTAAATGGATAGAACAGAAGACAATCACACTGAATGAAATAAGCCAGTCCCCCAAAATCCAAAGGCTGAATACTCTCTCTCATATGCAGATGCCAACACACAATAAGGGGGATGTGGGAGGGAAGAATAGAATTACTTTGGATTAGACAAAGGAAAATGAAGGGAAAAGAGGGAGGACATATCCCACATTACTTTCCTATGTTCATATATGAATACACTATCAGTGAAACTCCACATCATATACAGCCAAAAGAATGAGAAGTTTTACACCATGTATCATATGTCAAAATACACTCTACTGTCATGTATACCTAAAAAGTATGTAGAGTTGTAAATGTAAAAAATGAAAATACAAAAAGCGGTAATGAATACAAATATAAAAATAAGTTAGGTTAAAATCACTAGTAAATATATTCCTGAGTGTGTATAACCTATTAGTTATTTTATTGAAGTTAAGGAGAATTTTAGAAAATGTAGACTTTTCAATGGAAGATAGAAAGGAAAACCATTTAATGTATGACAAATAATAATAATTAGTATGACTTGAACTTTCTCTAAATTCTAGGTCTATGGTATGCTTATTCGTCAACATCTTGCCATAGAGTGATAGATACAGATATTTCACCGTTGTAGTTGCCCCCAAACAGGTGATAATAAGTTCAGGCACAAACCTGAGAACTCAAAGTCTCTTTCCTTTTTTTTAATAGTTTCTTGACGACTGCTTTGCATACCACAAAACCACCCATTTCAAGGATACATTTCAATGATTTTTATATTTTACTTTACTGAGTGATTCAATCATAATCATAAATCAGTTGTAGAATATTTTATGCTCCAAAAAAGATATCTCATGCTTATTTACATTTAACTCTCCTTTCTGTCATCAGCAAAGGGCAACCACTAATCAACTTTATATTTATAAATTGATCTTTTCTGGACATTCCCTATAAATGTGGTCTTACACTATGTGGTCTCTTGGTTCTGATCTCTTCCACTGGGTGCAGTGTTTGAAGTCCACCCATGTAGCATGCATCCAGAGTTCTTGCCTTTTTTTGCTGAATACTATTCTATTGTTTGGTGTATTATTTTGTTTTTCCACTTCTTAGTTAATAGAAATTTAGTCCCTCTCTCACAGTTTTTGTAACCCAAGTGCCCTTCAGCAGATGAATGGATAAAGAAAATGTGGTATATATATACACAATGGAATACTATTTGTCCTTAAAGAAGCATGAAATTATGGCATTTGTTGGTAAGTGGATGGAGCTGGAGAATGTCATGGAAGTGAAATAAGTCAATCCCAAAAGCCAAAGGCCAAATATTTTCTCTTATGTGTGGGTGCTAATTCAGAAAAACAGAGAGGGCTTGGCTAGGGGAGAATAGAGGTACTTCGAATTAGGTAGAGGGAAATGAAGGGAGGGGAGAGGGTAAGAGATTGGGAAGGATAGTAGAATGAATTGGGCATTATTACTCTATGTGCATATATGACTACGTGACTGGTGTAACTCTACATCATGTACAATCAAAAGAATATGAAGTTATACCCTATTTATGTATGATGTGCCAAAATACATTCTACCATCATGTATAACTAATCAAAACAAATTTTTAAAAATAATACTGCTATGAAGATTTGCAATTACTTGTCTTTGGATAAAAATGTTCTAATTTCTGTTGGATAGATATCTAAGATTGGAATTGTTGGGTCATATGGTTATTTTATGTTTCACTTTTTGTGAACCGACAGATTGTTCTCCAGAAGGGCTCTTCTATCTTCTCTCTTGTGTTGTGCTGAACAAGTGTTTTTCTTTTTCTATGCAGTCCACAGCATATTTTACCCTCTCTTTTGTTAATTGCGGTCACTCTAGCAGGTGTGAAATGGTATAGCATTATGGATTTAATTTGCATTTATCTAACAACCGATGATGTTGAGCACCTTTTTTTTTATGCTCATTAGCCAGTCACGTATCTTTGTTGGTGATACTTTCTGTTCACTTTGATTGGGTTGTTTTCTTCTTATTGACTTCCAAGAGGTCTTTATAAAATCTGAATACATGTCTTTAATTGAATACGTGTTTTGCAAATATTTACCCCCAATCCATTACTTATTCTTTTTTCTTTTTTTTCTTTTGAGAAGATACTGGGAATTGAACTCAAGGGTACTTGACCACTTAGCCAAAACTCAAGCCCTATTTTGAATTTTATTTAGAGACCAGGGTCTCACTGAGTTGTGTAGTACCTCACTTTTTCTGAGGCTGGCTTTGAACTCACGATCTTCTTGCCTCAGCCTCCCAAGCTGCTGAGATTACAAGAATGTGCCATTCTGCCCAGCCTCTTTTTCTTTTTTGTGGTATATTTTGAAGTGCAAATCTATTTTTTATGTCTATCATCAATTTTTCTTTTATTTACCATGTTTTTGGTGATATATATAAATAGAAATGTAGATATGTATTATGCATACAATAAATATATTATGTACATACACACATTAGAAATCTTTGATTAATTCAAGGTCTTGAAAATTTTCTTAATTTCTAAAATTTGTATTTTTTAACATTGTACGTTTTTAATGTGGTGCGTTTATTATCCATTTGAGTTGATTTTTATGTATGACTGAGGTGAGGGTTTAAACTCACATCCTTACATGTTAAAATTCAATCTAGGTATTTCTGATTCCAATATTAATGCCATTTCACTATGAAACTGACTAGATGTATATGTGTGGCGGTCAGGCCTGATGAGCTTCCAGTAGTGACTTCTTGGCAGCTGGATAGAAATGGACACTGGAGGAGAGAAAATAATCTAACCTGAGCCAAGAATAGTTACTTGTGGTTAGTTCAGTCATGTAGTGTCTATAACTTAGACTCAGCTCAGTCTTAGATCACTTCTAGCTTGTGAGAGGCTCTGAGTTCAAGTTCCAGCACTGCAATAAACAGCAACATAAAGGCAATTACTTATTGCCTTGTTTCAGTGCATAGGTGTTTGCTGTCTGATCCATCATTTAGAAAAATACTATCAGTCTTTTACTTGAGTGAAATATGAGTGTAAAGGTCTAAGAAAAAAACCACAAAGATAATTGTATAATTAGTTTTATAACATCAGAAATAGTCAAAAACTGAAAATAACTCAAATATCTAACAAGTCAACTGGTAAATAATTGTGGTATATCCATACAATGGAATATTACTCAGCAAAGGAGAGAAGGAAGTTAGTGATTCACATACTATGTGGACGAATCTCTAAAACATTATTCTAGGTAAAAAGAAGACAGACACAGGGCACAAGAGTACATATTATAGGACTCCGTTTATACAAAACAACAACAAATCTACTCTCTGGCTATAGAAACCAGGATAGTAGTTTCCTGGGAGGGAAAATTGACTGGAAGGGAAAAGTGACAAAACTTTTTAAGGTGAAGAAATAGTCTATATCTTGATGAGACAGTGACTTTTATGTGACTGAACTGCCAATTGTGTTATAATTGTAAAAGATACCTCATTTTAAAAATAGATTTACTTTTTAAAAAGTTATTTAAGAATTGGCATGGGACATTTGTTTTCTATATATTTCTGCTATAATAAATTACATAAACTTATTATGTAACTGAAAACAACAAAAATTTATTATCTTAATGTTTTTTGGGTCAAAAGTAGTAAGTGAGCCAGGTGCTGCAGTGCACGTGTATCATCCCAGTGGCTCTGGAGGCTGCAGCAGGAGGATCACAAGTTGGAGGCCAAACTTAGCAGCTTAGTGAGGCCCTAAGCAACACAGAGACTCTGTCTCGAAAAAAAAATTAAAAAGAGCTGTGGATTTAGCTCGGTGGTAAAGCACTCCTAAATTTAATCCCTAGTATAAAAACAATGTTATAAATTGAACATATGGGGCTAAAACCCAGGTGTAACCAGACTGTGTTCCTTTGTGGAGACTCTGTGAGAAACTGGATTATCCTTATTTTAAAGTCAATTGATGAGTGGACTTTATTCTATCTGCAAACTTAATTTCCCTTTGCTTTTTAATGTAACATTTTCACAAGTTTGAAGTATTAGGACACAAACATCTTTTGTGGGTAGCATAGAAGAAATAGAAGCATTATTCTGACTCCCAGACTTGACACCTACTCACCATATCTAACATTGTTTCTATGGAAAAATAAAATACATTGAATAAGATGAACCATTTAATCTACCATCATTTGCTGAATGTTTACTCTTCAAGGACTTCAGAATAATCCATAAGTAGCACTCACTTCTTGGCTCATCAACCATATTTTACAAAGTATTCTCAGTTTCACTATGAGCACTGCAAATTGCTAAATATGGACTAATAGGTTGCACAAAACCAATAATTATGATAATTATTTTTGTCTTGTTATTCAGCAAAACATTTTATTTTTCTAAAATTGTTATTCAGCAAACATTTCTATATTGAAAGAAAACACACTTTTCACTATAGAAAATATATTTACCCCAAACACAGATATTGATGCTAAACATCTAACTGGAAATTGAAATCACTCATTGCTGTGAATGGCTGAGAAACAAGAAAATCAACAATCCTGCCTGGTAAGTGTCGCAGGGAGCCTCAAGGTGAAGAGTTCTTCTGGACAGTTTCTTATCATAGCCATCTTATGCATGCCATCATTAACAAACAGAGGGGTCAGCTCAGACTCAGCAGCTGGCATCAATTCTTCGGCAAGATGTCTCTAACGACAGTCTTGAGATCTGTTCTACCTCAGTGTTCAGGTCTAGCTTTTCCTAAACAGTATTATAATTATTCTTAGGCATGTGTCAGATTTAATATAACAGAGAAGGACACAGATGATCATGCAGTTTTGTGTTTTACTTAGTGACTAGCTTTGTACCTTTAAGTTTTCAACACAGTCCGTTGAATTATAATAAGTAAGCCAGGAGCCTACAGTGTTTTTCCTGAAAGCAGTGGCTCTCAATCTTGGTTATATGTATTTTTTGGTCATACCCCAAAACGTTCTGATTTAATTGATCTAGGGATCAACCAGTGCATCAGAGTTTAAAAGGTCTCCGGGTAATTCTAATCATCATCCAGTATTGACAGTAACCCCTGGAAGGTCTGAGTTAAGAACTACAGAAGTCAGAACAGGATGACTTTGGCTAAAAGAAAGCAACATAAGCTCACAAAACCAGTGATACCTTACAAGCTTGAGTGATGTGTACAGCTTGCACTGCTTATAGATTTTATATAGTACATTGTTTAGCCATTAACCTAGGCTAATTTCTGATAGTAACTTGCAGATATCTATAAAACTGAAATAATTCGATTGGATTAAACTAACTCAATATGTATTTATTGAATACATATTGGGATGATTAAATTTTAGGATGATTAAAGAGATATTAAGAATTTTTAAACACACAGACACTTTCCACTACTTAGTTTGGATATTAGGTGTCCTATAAGCTCATGTGGTAATGCAGAAATATTGAGAGTCAAAAATGATTAGATTATGAGACTACAACCTGATTTATGGTTTAATCCATTTGCTGGATTAAGAATTTGAAAGGACTAATGTACTAGGGGTAACTCTAGGCAGGTAGGGTCTGGCTGGAGGAAAGACGTCACTGGGTATGTGCCCTTCGGGATCATATATCTCGTCCTTGGCTCATTGAGCTCTTTCTGTGCTGGCTGCCATGTGTGGAGCGGATTTACTTTGCCACCTTCCACCATGATGTTCAGCCTCCTCTTAGGCCCAGAACAATGGAGTTGGCTGACCATGGACTGAACCTTTTGAAACTATGAGCCCCCAATTAACCTTTTCTCTTCTTAATTGCACTTGTCAGGTGTTTTGATCATAGCAACACAAAGCTAACTAACACACGCACACACACAACTTTTGATTTATTTAATGTTTTAAAATTCTGAAGTAAAACAGACTTTGCATTTTAAAAATAATCATAGCAAATTGATTGGGGATGTAGCTCAGTGGTAGAGTCCTTGCCTAGTATCTAGTATGTCTGAGGTTCTGAGTTCAACACTCGGAATGGCAAAAATAATAATGATGATGATAATAAATTTTTTCAAAAAAATTAAAACATAGTTGAAACAACATGTTAATATTTGTTGCCATTTTTGAACATGCAGGGTATACAGGGAACATTTTTTTAATAACTTTTTTATCTCTTTCTGGCTTGATCCAGTATAAATCCAGAATTTTTATAATGATCTAATAGATACAGAAATTCAAAACTGTTTCCTGCTAAAAATGAGTTATGTTCATAGATAGTCATCTTTTCAGGAAATTGTTGCTAGTTTTTTTTCGAACTCTGTATTTCTTTGAATCCTATTATGTAAAAGTGTATATGTTCACCAGGGGAAAGATAGTCTCAAATAGTGTGAAGAGAACACATTGATTATTAGACTAGGTCCTCCTTTGCTAGATTGATTTGGCTGGGTTCCTTGGATATAATGTGGACCCTTCCTAACCTTCCCAGGGCTGTTAGGGCACTTTCCTAGGCAAATGGCACAGGCAAAGGGGAACTACCTATAATTATTGTGTACTGGCTCAAACGAAACATTATCTGTGAGCATCAAGACCAAAACTTCCAACAGTTTTAAGGACTTACAAGAGCTGTGTGATAAATGAAATTTAAAAGTAAATTAATCCCACAAACAGTTCTCTATGGCCTAGATCCCACTCTAAATATTTCAATATCTAATAATCTATCTATCTATCTATATGTATCTATATATTCTATTATATTATCTTTATTCCTGGTTTGAGTCACTATGTCAACAGGCAGCAGATTCCCCATGCTGGCTTCCTAATTCTTGGAGTTACACCTTTTATGGTAGGAAATGAAAGCAAAAGTGATTAGGTCTCACTTTTCCTATCACAAAAATAAATTAAGCATTATAACACAAATATTACCATTAAAACCTTGGAAGAGATGCTGGGGTTGTAGCTCAGTGGTAAGATGCTTGCCTAGCATGTGTGAGGCACTGGGTTTGATCCTCAGCACCACATAAAAATAAATACATAAAATAAAGGTATTGTGTCCATCTACAACTAAAAAAAATTCTTTGACATTATATAAAAAAAAATCTTTGGAGAAGGGAGTCATGGATTCTTATCCCATTTCAAATTCTTAATCTTATGGGTTAGAAGGACTGGTGGGACCTGGAGGAAGATGATGGATTATTAAAACTCAATTGCGGCACAGTTCTAATGCTGCTGCTATTCCTGGTTGGAACAGAAAATGCGACCTCCTATCTCAAAGGTCGTACAACACTCCAGCTTCAGCTCGCCGTCTTGCCATCCCACAGGACATCAGTGATACCTATAGTGACTCCATCAAGATGGTGTGATTTGAAGAATAGGAATCATCATGCAAATGTGGGATTATGGACCATTATACCCTGATGAATATATGATATTTAAATACATGATATTTAAATTGATCTGTTTTTGTTTTCTCTTCTTTTGTACAAAAGATGTGTGGCCCAAAATTACATGCATGGCTTGCTTGTTGACTGTCAACTCTCTTGAAAGAAACATGATAGAACTAGAAGAAAATAAATGCCACCCAGACACTGGAATCACAGAAGAGTGATAAGGTGCTTCATGTAGCCACTGGACATGAGCATAGTTTGTCTTCCTTTGAAAGAGCGAAGCCCATTTCAGGTGATAAGTAGAAGAGAATTATATATAGAGATCCACTGTCAAATCATGTTTAGGAACAAAACTATATCATGAGATTTTAGGTAGCTGTGGTTTCAATCTTACTGAATACTTTTTTTTTCGTTTACCTATTTTTTGTTTGTTTGTTTTGGTGGGTACCAGAGATTGAACTCAGGGGCACCCAACCACTGAGTCACATCCCCAGCCCTATTTTGTATTTCATTTAGAGACAGGGTCTCACTGAGTTGCTTAGCACTAGCTTTTTCTGAGGCAAGCTTTGAACTCGGGATCCTCTTGCCCAAGCCTCCTGAGCCACTGGGATTACAGGCTTATGCCACCATACTAAGCTCTTTTACCCTTTGTTTGTTTGTTTGTTTTTTTGGTACTGGAGATTGAACTCAAGGGCACTCGAACACTGAGCCACCTCCCCAACCCTATTTTATGTTTTTATGTAGAGACAGGTTCTCACTGAGTTGCTTAGCGCCTCACCGTTGCTGAGGCTGGCTTTGAACTCGCCATTCTCCTGTCTCAGCCTCCCTAAGTGCTGGGATTACAGGCTTGTGCCACCACGCCTGGCTCTTTTACCCGTTTTTAATAACAGTTTGCATACCTCAAATCACTAAGGTAAGAAAAATTCCAAAATAGTTTTTTTGTCCTTAAAACGTTATTATTGATCAGTGATGTACACGGTCAAATAAAATAAGATTTAAATGATCTATGTTGAGAAACCAGATACAAAAGCCAGGTGTGGCTGTTGATGAACTATAAAAAGAAAGCTCTGTATTGTTGTCTATACCTATTTTGCTCAGATTTTGTGAGTTACCCTAGAGTCTTTCCAATACATTTCTTCTCTTTCTCATTCTCTTTGCAGTTTCTCAGTGTCAAAAGTTAGAACACTAAGTTAGACAGAAATAGAGCAGTAAGCAAAAGATTCTGAGGAATATAAATATTTGGAGTTAGTTATTAGATGAACTAGAAGGTTATGAGACCCTAACCATGTTCAAGGATATAACAGTTGCTTTCAATGGGAACGAATCCTAAAGGAACCACAAGCAGGAGCTGACTGGTACTCAGGCCTCCCAAAGATGAACTCTGGGGGACAGATGTTGCTGCAGGCCTATTTAAAGAGGATGGAGAAGGAAAGCCTCATTGAGAAGAATGGTGACAGCTGACATCTAGTAATGAGATTAGGAAAGAAAATGCTCAGGTCCATGTACTTTGAGACACAGGGGAAAACTGGATTGTCACATGAGTACACAGAATAGTCACTACCTGTGGCCATCATTGAACATGCTGAAGATTAATTCCAGAGATGCATCTTGCACTTTTCTAAACTTTAATATTAGTTAAATTCACAAACTCTCAAGATCATTTCTGTGAAAGATGGGATATTGATTAAAAAATGGTGGTCTCAGTATAAAATCATGGACTTTGACATGCAATTTCCTGGATTTGCAAGTTCTATCTCCACCACAAATTCCAATTTGCTCATGCAATACAATAATACTATGAATAATATGGTTAATTATTAGGTGTATTTTTAAGATTGGATTAGATAATCTATGTAAAAAACTTTATATTGACCCTAGTGCAGAGATGACATTCAACAGATGCTAGCTACTAATTCGAATAAAATCTTCAGTAAGTTTCAAGAAGATGATAAAGAATTGGTAATTCAGCATTATAGATTTATCAAACACTCTACTAGACATTCTACATATTTAAAGAAATTTAAAGCAAACCGGGCGTGGTGGCTCAAGCCTGTAATCCCAGCACTTAGGGAGGCTGAGACAGGAGAATGGCAGTTCAAAGCCAGTCTCAGCAACGGCGAGGCGCTAAGCAACTCGGTGAGACCCTGTCTCTACATAAAAACACAAAATAGGGCTGGGGATGTGGCTCAGTGGTCGAGTATCCCTGAGTTCAATCTCCAGTACCAAAAAAAAAAAAAGAAAGAAAGAAAGAAAGAAAGAAAGAAAGAAAGAAAGAAAGAAAGAAAGAAAGAAAGAAAGAAAGAAAGAAAGAAATTTAAAGCACATTTCTTACAATTAGGAATCTTCCAGTTATTCTGGGAAAACTTAAATAAACATGCAAAACTTAAAAGAAAACATAGCAGATAAACAGAAGGTCAATGTCATGAGGCAAAAAGTCACCGAGTTTTATGAGATTCCTCAGATAGCATGTCCTTAGTATATATTGTCACATTTTTCTTGGATGCCTTCTTTATCAAGTGACTCTATTTGATTTCCTGTACTTAAATATTTATGCAGATTTCTATGTCTTATTTTTACTTGTGTTCTATAGCAGAGATCAGTCATACCTAAATATTTGTTACAGAATTTCACACTTTGGGTTTTGATATTTATTTTCAATTTCTGAAGCCAGTAGCTGAATCTACAAGACAATACAGTAATCCAAGTGGAAAATGCTTTGAAAGGTCTTTGTGGTTGGCAATAGGCTTTATTAATGACAACTCTTCTCACATGATGGATGCACTCGCCATAATACCTATGGGCTTATACTGTTACTATTAGTATTTCCTTCAGCAATTCCCTAAGTGACCATGTATAATTTAATAGATCTAGCCTCTCCAAACATGTTGGCATGTGGATTTGTCAGTAGTGCTGCTTTTCTTAATGAGAAAAGTGTCCTCTTAAATCAATTGTAAATTACTTTTTTAAAAATAATTTAACTACAGGTATAACTCACTTTAAAGGGTAGATTGTTGTGATGTATTTATTACAAAAGGATGTTCATCGAACCACTTTTCCCATTTTATTTTGCACTATTACATTAGAGATGTATCCTCATAGGAAGAAATTTGACCCAAGGTGAATAAATATCACAACTCAGAAATGTAGACTATTTCGATCACGTACTGATAGAGAAAACAGTTTGCTAACACAGTACATAAAAGTGGTAAAATTTTCCTCACTCTTATTGATAAATTATGGAAATATTAGGGCTTTCCAGGAACAATTAAGCGTGATTTTAAGTGGTATAAATTTTATTTACTGTAATATGTTTTCATCGTCCTCTTCACAAATGATGTGCCTTTGTCTGTAGTTTGCCTGTTTTGCTCTAGAGACACATGGCACTTGGGACATAATGGTGTCCTAAACCATTCTATTGTCCTTTCATCTAGGTTATTTTATCAATATTTTTACGTATTGAAGATCACATTTATTTTGCTTAATTTTCTTATTGCTTTCTAGTTCCCAGCAATATTGTGGTTTTCTGTTTATTCCTTACATTTACTTTGCTTCATAGCAAGTGAGTCCCTCCTTCTGTAAAGATCAGGAAGAGGGAATTTTGGTCACATGGTTTGTTGGGCTCAATAGCTTAAAAGAAATTAATCTGGTTCCAAAATGGAAAATCTCACAGAGAGATGTTGAACAGACCCCTCCTCCCTTTATTGCTATGGATCATCCCATGATTTTAATTCAAGTGTAATCCCAGAATGTGGAATATAATGATGTCAAAATCATATGAGAGAAGTTGCTGAGATGCACATAGTTCTCACACCCTCAAATTCACCCACGAATTCCCTCAAAGATACCCACAAAGCATTTCTCTTCTCCATTCTGTCTTCTCCCTCACGACTCCATAACTGAGTTGGAGTGGACTTTACTCTCCCTGAACTGTACATACCAGCAATCTAATATAACTGCACCAACCATTTTAGAGTAGATGCTGATCTCCTAGAATTTTGTCCTCTTTTCACTTAGTTGACTTTTCAAACTACAGGCCTTTCATATTTGTGAACAAAATTCTAATCACTTTCCTGCAAAAACATCAAAAGCTCTTCATGGCTTTGAGTAAGACTTACTCTCAAGCCCACAATTGAAGGTTTACTCTCACCCAACCCGGCTTTCCATCCCTTTCCCACATCTCCCTTCTATTCCAGTGAAACTGGAGTGCTCACAGCTCCCTATCTACATCATCCTGAATTTTACTTCCTTTCCTTTGTCCCAATCTGAGGTATATGACCCCTGTCTCTCCACCCCAATGCTCTCCACCTTCCCGAAGAGGAGTTCTTCCTTCCATCTTTGAATATTCAAACTTTTAATTTTTAGGCTTGTTTTTGATATTTTTGTCTTAAATTATTTCAGGTTCAGAATTTTTTTTTTTTTTCTGGTACTGGGGATTGAACTCAGGGGTACTCGACCACTGAGTCATATCCCCAGCCCTATTTTGTGTTTTATGTAGAGACAGGGTCTCACTGAGTTGCTTAGCGCCTCACCATTGCTGAGGCTGGCTTTGAACTTGCGATTCTCCTGTCTCAGCCTCCCAAAGTGCTGGGATTACAAGCGTGAGCCACCATGCCCGGCTGAGGTTCAGAATTTTCACTGGTACAGTGAAGAGAATGGATTCAGAAAATCTCTAAAGCTCCTAAAATTATAAAGTTCTGCTCCAAGCACCCAGAGTGTCACGGCAAATGTGAATGTTTCTGTTGATGAAAGAGTTATATTAAAGTTGTGTTTGAAAGAGACTTACCTGTGCTTGTTTTAAGTTAATGCCTCAGGACATGGAAAGACCACTGGGTATCAGTGTCCTTAGTTTTCTAAGGTACTGTGATTTCTCATTTTCCTGCTAAACCTAGCACAACACCTATTCTTATTAAAAACAAAACAGGTAAGCTGTAGAGGTTTAATAACTCTTTTTTGAAAATGTAATTCTCAGTTGGTAAAGTATTTCATCCTTAAATCAATATTCTTCTTAGGCTACAACTGTAAATACTTGTCAAATTTCAAAATGTTAGAAAACACAGAGTGGAAAACTAGTGTTTCTAGTGTTTCACACTAGAAAACACTTGGTGTTTTTAAGAAGCTGCTTATTTCTTCTAGGTTTAATAGGATGGTTTCTGACTGTCTCAGAGGCAGAGTTCACTACTTGTAACTGATAAGCAGGTTGCTTTGAGCTAAAGATTCTGCCTAGGAATAATTTTTCAACTATAGTTCAAAAACTAAGAGAAAGCCATTAATAATCAATTTTCTAAACAGTTTAAATTTGGATTAAACTCTGATGCTTTGAAGGCTTTGACAATTCTTGATGGATTTCAGAAGAGAGTAGATCTGAATCATTAGAACAGGCTCCATGGGCAACAGAGATGAACTGAAAACAACATCAAATCTGCCAGTGAGTTTCCATCATTTTCACAGCTGTTGAGAAGACAAAAGATAGATACGTGCCCTTCATTCATTCATTCGTTCACCCAACAAATATTAGTAAGTACATCAAGCACTGTTTGGAACAATGTTCTAGAACAGTGACCCAGAGGTAAAATCCCTGCCTCATGGAGCTTACACTCTAGTCTGGGGAGACAAACACAATTAGTATGTAAATATTAGTTGACTCTGAGAAAGAGAAATCTCAGTGATAATGGAGACATAATTTTAAATACTATAGTCAGCGAAGCCCTCACTGATACTGAGATAGTGAGCAAGGAAGGTCCAGGCACACTTGCCAGGCATCACTGGAAATGGTAAGGTGGTTCAGATGAGGGCCAGCAGTGCAGGAGATGTTTCCCCTGGGCTTGGAGAACTCTTTGCTCTGTGGGGTGGTGGATCTCAGCTGCAGGCAGAGCAAAAATGGCGCTCTGAAAGAGCAGTCGCAGGTTGTGTGTTCACCTGGGAGTCCTGGAGTGTAACCTTGAAGATGAGGGCGAATCTGAGAGAAGACAATTTCAGACTGGAGAACTTTCAAATGCTCTAAGGTCCAGAGAGCCTGGAAAGTTTGGAGAACTGAGGGTGAGTGGTGAGAGATGAGTGCAGAAGCTTATAAAGTACAGAACAGCAGGATTCTTCGAGGGCATTGTGAAGACAGGCTGTTCATGGGGTTGTTACTAGAGGATTTTGAGCAAAGGAATGATGAGATCGATTTTGTTTTAAAAGAACAGTAACAATTAACAGAAGATACAAAAGAACAGATAATAGACTAGTAGACATCCTGAAGTAGATTTTTTTTGTGGGGTGGGCGTACTGGGGATTAAATCCAGGGGCGTTTAACCACCAAGCCATATACCCAGCCCTTTTTTATATTTTATTTAGAGACACAGTCTTGCTGAGATTCTTAGGGCCTCTCTAAAGTTTTGAGGCTGGCTTTGAACTCACAATCCCCTGCCTCAGCCTCCTGAGCTGCTGGGATTACAGGCATGCACTACTGTGCCCGGCCCAAACTAGATAGTTTGATTTACTGGATTTTCACTTGAGGAGTCATCTCTGCCTATCAATTGTGATTTGTGTAAATGGCTCTGCAAACCTGTAAAGAAGAATCAGGTCCAGTTTCAATGCCAGGTAGATGCATAGTTTTGGAAAACTCTTGTGATCATTTGGTACTTATTTGTGTAAAATTTTTGGCCCTTAAATTTGTCTGTGCAATTAACCTATTAGACCAAATGGTTAGATATTGCATTCCACATGTTGGAAAAATTATGAAAAATGCTCTCTAAAAAACTTCTTGAATCATTCTCATATTTTTAAAAACTTGTTTCCATATAATTTTGGGTTTTAGGCATCTTTGGTAATTGATAATTTGATTCTGAAAAAAAGTTTGATGTTTCATTCTAATGTTAATAATATCGTCATGGTTATTTGAAAGAGCACATTCTCATTGCCTATTGCAGATGGAGATACTTCTTTTCATTTTCTCTGTGCACTATAAATAAAGTTCTCTAATAAATTCCTAACATAAACCATATTGGGAGAAAAATCATTCATAATTCACTTAAAATAAAAATAGCCGATGGATAGAGCTGGAGGATATTATGCTAAGTGAAATAAGTCAATCCCAAAGAACCAAAGGCTGAATGTTTTCTCTAATATGCAGATGCTAATTCACAATAAGGTGGAGAGGGCTGCTAGGGAAGACTAGAGGTACTTTGTGTTTTTTTGTTTGTTTGTTTTTGGGGGGTACTGGAGATTGAACTCAGGGGCACTTGACCACCGAGCCACATCCCCAGCACTATTTTGTGTTTTATGTAGAGACAGGGTCTCACTGAGTTGCTTAGCGCCTCGCCATTGCTGAGGCTGGCTTTGAACTTGCGATTCTCCTGTCTCAGCCTCCCTTAGTGCTGGGATTACAGCGTGAGCCACCATGCCAGGCTGACTAGAGGTACTTTGGATTAGACAGACAGGAATGAAGGGAGGGGAAGGAGTATAGGGGCAGGAAGGACAGCAGAATGAATCAGACATTATTATCCTATGTGCATATATGATTATATGACTGATGTAACTGTACATCATGTACAACCAGAAGAACAAGAAGTTATACTCCATTTATGTATAATGTGCCAAAACGCATTCTACTGTCATGTATTAACTAATTAGAACACATTTTTTAAAAGACAAAAAAAAAAGTAGCACTGGATTATAAGTACAGGTACTAGGTTCTATACTAGATTGTGACCTTAGCAAATCATTGTGCCTTTCTAACCTTCTGTTTCCTCTATATGGGATATTGCACATAGTTGGTAGAAGGTAAAAATAAAATGAGGCACAGTACCTAGATAACTGTAAATTGTATTTTCATACAAAATTGGTGTATGTTACTGGTTGTGTCAAAATTAAAATTTTTAAATGCCAATATCAAACTTTAAATTCAACAGATAGGTTCACCTCTTAAAAAATTTTGCAGGTTTTTTTTTTAAATGTACATATACCATCTCTAAATAAAATTGGTTTTGTGAATTAAAAATAAATAAAAGAATGGTATACAGCATTTATCACTTCTCTATTAAAAATAAATTAATTGAAGCTATCAAAAAGCTTACAATTTCAATATTCCTGAGATATTGCTGTTTCTAAGCATTGTACAGGAGGACATGTGAATTTGTGACCATATAGAAACTCATGAAAGAAAATCTGCACAAGCTTTAGTATTTGATCAGTCCTGCAAATTACTCTTGGAAACACGAAAGTAGACTCTTTAATTAGAGTAAATTGAAAAAAAAAAGATTAATGCAATAGTTTATTTAGCATACTTATATAAAGAATCACATCATCAGCACAGTCGGTGGAATCTAGATATAAATGCAATCTAAATGTTAAGAGCTTTCCTACATCTTGGAATATACTTTTAGGAATAATGTATCTTTAATTTTCTCATCTGAGTGCCCACTCCAATTTGCCACTGAGTAGTTGACTGAGTGCCACTCCTCTCAGTCAGCCAGCTCTGTTTGGCCACTACTTTTAAGCACGTAACTGCTCAGTAACTGAGGCATGAATAGCAACTTCAGAAGAGAAGCCCTATTCATTGAACAAGTTGGTGAATAAAATTTGGGGAAAATTAAGGCTCTCAAGTGCTGATCAACATTTCCCCTGGCATCATATTGGTCTCATGCTGTAACTGCTTGACAATAAGACTATGCAATTATCTTACAATTACAGCTTCAAGATTTTAACCTGAATGAGTTTGTTGGGTCTCACTTCCATTATTTTTGCCATATGTCATCCTAATGAATGTTTTATTCTGGTCTTTCTTAGCCAAGTCTTTCTCAGGAGACTGAGAAGTCAAAACAGTAATACCTAATCGACTACATAATGAGAAAGATAAACTCGCCAGTTGATAGCTTCTCTTTTTTCTCTCCCTCTTTTTCCCTTTTTCATGATGGACTGGCAATTAGACCTATCTTGTTGAAATTATTTTGTTTGGATTAAAAGAATGATATGGAGAGAGAGTGGAAGGACTCTATGAAAGGGAAAAGAAAAAGAATGGGGAAACAGAAAAAAAGGTAGTAATAGGGGAAGCAAAAATATCATGTGACAACTGCGACTTAAAAAACCCAGATATGCCTCCCATTCTGCTGTTCGGTTTAACAAGGTGTTAAAGCCTCTGTTTTATCAGAAAAAAATTTGTTTCCACCTTCTTTTAGAAAAAAAAAGGTAAAAGTGGAAAATTACCACACGTCTCAATCATATTTTCCCTAGAATTTCCCTTGAATTAGAGCTACAGCTGGAACCATAAAATGGTGCATGTATCAGAGTTCCTTATTTTTACATATTCCTTATGAAATTTTTCCCTGTGTATCTATGTCTATACCATTCTTCATTCATTCATTCATCTACTCAACAATTAACCAAAAAAATGCTTATTTTCTGCTGTATTCAGATAGGAAGTCTGGTTTTTTTTTAACAGAAAATTCTGAAAGTTTTGTTTCTAACCAAATATTTCCAGCATAAAGAAGCTTATTCGGCCTGTAATCCCAGCACTTAGGGAGGCTGAGACAGGAGAATCACAAGCTCAAAGCAAGCCTCAGCAACGGCGAGGCGCTAAGCAACTCAGTGAGACCCTGTCTCTACATAAAACACAAAATAGGGCTGGGGATGTGGCTCGGTGGTCGAGTGCCCCTGAGTTCAATCCCTGGTACAAAAAAAAAAAAAAAAAGTTTATTCAGAGAGTTTTTTCAGAATGGAAGACAGAACAGATGATAAATGACAGAATGGAAGACAAGTCCCATTTTGTTTTCTAGACAGAAATAAAAATGGAAAATGCACAATAAAATCAACCTAGAAGTTTTCCTCCAGAAAACAAAGTCATAGATTTAACATTTGAAACGTCCCAGAGGCATTTCCTACTACATATTAAAATACATTTCACCATAAAAATTTAAACAGATCAGTTAAAGCAGAGCCCTGTATATGTACAATGTTTACATGTAATATAAAAACATCTCCATTTAATAGGCATGGGACTGATTGGTGTAAATCTGCTGTTTGGGAAGCCTCATACTGAGAAAGCAAGTCGATTTACAGCCTCATCTCTGACTAAATGTCTAGTTAGAATGGGAGTTTGGAGAGGAGTGGGGGGGGGGCACAAAACTAAGAAACACAAGAACTTGCAGAAAAACTAAGTGCATACACATATCAGAATGGGAAACAGTATTTCTAAAAACAAGGAAAGAAACAGCAAAAATTGACTCTAAAACTTTAAAATATAAGAATGCAAATTAAAAGAACAATAAATGTATTCACAGTATGCATAACAGCATGTTGAATAACAATATTATAGAACAAGATTTTACAGATGCCTGTTTATATGCACCCTCAATAAAGAAGAAAGGTGTAAGGACAGAGTAGCAATATAGTAAGAAATAATTCATTAGTAAACAAACTCATATTTCTGTCTTAATTGTAATAAAACATTAATATTTAAGGATGACCTAAACAACATAAGGTTTAACAATATAAAAGTAAAAGTAGTCGATCTTTCCAAGTTTATGGGCCATGGTGAAATGATGCTGTATTTGTACAATAGGCATGCTGTTACAAATATTACAGCTTCAGAAAATATCTCATGATATAGAAAAATGTGAATGTTACAACGTGAAAACGAGTCAACTTGATATATTTATTCTAATTCTTCATAGAAAACTATGGATACATAGAGATGATACATAATAAATACAGGCTGAAATGAAATGTGTATAAATGTTAATAACGTCTAGTTTTGATTATGGCATTGTGGTGATCACTTTTTTAATCTTAATTTTTACTTTTTGCCTTTTAATTGTTATTTTTCTGGACTTATAATAAATATTTATTAAAGTCATAATTTAAAAGGCATTTATTGTCAAAAATTTTTCATCTTCCATCTGTTCTTTTTTTCTGTCTTCACATCCCAGAAGGATTCTATAAAATAAATTCTATAGTCAGCCAACACCGAATGAACAGAATAGAAATGAGTGTATTTGACCCAGAAAGAGCCTGTTTCTTTTCTCAGAGCACATTTTCCCCCAGCTCCCCCTTTCAGGGCTCATCTTTGCAGTTTGGGAGCATGTCTGGCTCCCCAGCTAGACCCAAAGCCTTCAAGAATATGATACCATTTCCATTCCTCCCCAGCTGCACCCATCTCCCACTTCCACAGTCTATGGTCGTGGCAACAGTCTGTTTAAATTTCAAGTCAGATCATGTCACCCCTCTGTTCAAACCCCTCTGGTGGTGCCTTTTCACTTTGAGGAGTTCAGCTCCTGCAGTCTTGTCATGATCGGTGCCCACTCTTACCTCTCAACTTCAATTTTCCTCTTCCTCCCCCTAGAATTTCTCTAGTTCGTCCTGATGACGAACCTGCCCCAGACTGCTGCCTGATGTTGAACCTGCCCCAGATTGCTGCCACCCCAGGGCTCCAGACTGGCTGCTCCTTCCACCTGGACCCCTGTGGAAATGATTCAGATTCAAATCCCAACACCTTAGTCCTCCTGATCCTTTATACTCTGCTTTATTTTTCTCACTGATATTTATCAGCTAATGAACATTAGAGCCTAGTTATCCATTAGGTTTTGTCAGACTTCTGTCCCCTTAGAGTTTCATTTTGGCCATCTACTATTATCGCCAGTGCCTAGAATAGGGCTTGGCTTGTAGTAAATGCTCAATATAAATTTGTTCATGAAATGGAAGTTCCTAGTGCTAGCTCCTAGCACAGGGCCTTGAACTAAGACCCAAGATGTGTTCAATAAATGTTTCTGATCAAAAACTTAAAACCACATTATACAAATTTTTATCTCATCAATTTACAATTTGTTTTTGCTTCTCATGCTTCCATATCATTATTAAAGGGAGTTGAGTGGAAGAGGACAAATAAATCTCTACATTCATCTATGTAATACCGAACTTATTTAAGTATATTAAATACACTTTTCTCAGATGATAAGCAGTTTAGTGTAAAAAAATAGTGTTTTTTTTAACTATCAAATGCAAAGAAATAAAACTTTTGTTGGGAAACTAGCAAATATTTCTTATCACAAGAATTTTTATTTTGTCTTTTATTTCCACTTATAGAACAAATAAAAATATATACACATTATATATATATGAAATATATATATTTTATATATAATTAAAATATATGTAAATAGACAATATATATTAAAATATATAGTACATATATTAAAATACATATATAATATTTATTTTTTATTTTCACTTATAGGAGAAATAAATATAAATACACATTTTATATATATGTATATATATATAATTATGTGTTCTCAATAATATATTTCCAAGGATACTTCTCTCTCCCACCAAAATATTGTGATAAAATTAGAAAAAGTATGGGGAAAGGCTCCATCTATTCAAGTTTCTTTCTATAAATTTAAGTAAATAATTCAGACATTGCATTAATTCACATACTTAAAATGCTTAGAATTACTCGAGATTCAATGAGAAAGTAAGAACTACAGTAGGAGCAGAATAATGATTATGAATCGTGCAGTGAAGGTGGGTTTTTCCGGTATGTTAGTCCCATGGTCGTCGTTGTGGCCCCAGACCAATGCTGTGAAGCCAGAGCCCTGCTTGCAGGGATACTGAGGGCTTCTGGGACCGGTGGAATCTGCTTACCTGGGAGCATCCCTGGCCACACAATTTCAGGAAGTCTCTGTAAGATACGGTGGTGACTGAGTGGGTGATACTTTAAAAGGAAAGCAGCTTTGAAGGGAGTCTTAGTTATCTTCTTTAAAACCTTAAACCTGATTCAATCCCTGTATGTTTATTTAGCTAATTGTTCCTGTTTTCATCTATTCCAAAGAAGCTTGAAATTAGTTTAAAGCTCAGTGAGGCAGGAAAGAAATTCTTTTTACTCATACAGCAGAAGCATGCTACCCTTCCAAAACCCTAAAGGGCAACTAAACCAAGACAGGCTCTTGTCTGGTGTCCAGACATTCAATCAGAAAAATTCCACAAAGGATGAGTAGTACCGTGACCTGCTCACATTTATATCATGGGTTAACATCCTCAGCAACTCTCTTCCTCAAGAGCAAGGTTGGAGGAGTCTGATGAAATTCAGACTTAGGGGACAAGGAGATCAATTTTATTTTTATGAGAGATTTCTGAGAACTTTAACGTACTCCTGTTCACAGAAGGGAATGGTCCAGTTTCAAAATAACTATAACATATCTTTCCCTGGCCAAGATTCACTGAAAAATATGTTTTCATGTCATAAAATAGATAACTTTTTTGAAAATAGTCTGCATGCTAAATTGAGCTTTCTGTGCCAACAAACAGACAAAATCAACAGATTGTGTATCTTATACTTTGGCACAATTGTATCACTAATTTCAAATTGTGTACAAACAGTGAACAATTCCAGAAAAAGAAATGTAAGAATAAAACCTTAAAGCAGATATATGGCAGAACCCCTAAGTTTAGCTTGACAGAATTTGTTTACATCAGTAAACTTCTACCTGGCCATGCTGCTATCCTCAGGAATGCCATATTAGCTCACTATTGTGTCTAACAGGTAATTTTCGAAATCAACATCAATATTCCTTTCTTAATTTAAAACATCTTAAACTACCTACTTCTGTTATTTGCCAAAGGCAAACAATGTGACCTATTAGCACTGGGCTGTAAAAATCCTTGACCTCAAAGACAACAGAAAGCTAAACATCTGGAGAAAATCTTGTACCCAAAGAAGAATTCTACCCTGTGGTAACAGGTGGTACTAAGAACTATTAAGCTGATTTTATTCAAAAAGGCAAATGTCTCCAATTCCATTTCTTCCAATAAATTCCTTTAAGCAGGTGCAAGGGTAAAGTAGAATTACTTTCCTTGTGTTCAGTTCAAAAGAACTTACTTTTTTTTTTTCTTTAGAATTTTTGAGATGACATCGCTCTCATTAAAATACCATTGAACACTGTGTTTTGTTTTTGTCATTAAGGAGACATGTCAATGATGTATTACCAAAGTATCTAAATAGCTCAAACAATGGTCAAAATGCTGACAGATAAATAGATGAAAATTAACCAGTCTACATATAAAGCCAGTTTTCTTTCCTTTAAAGGGGGTTAAAATTTTGTTTAAAATTAATTCCAAATAATGAAGCTATCTTAGGAAAAAACAGTTTTTTACAATGAAAGGAAAATTCTGCTCCCAGAGTATCTTCATTATTTCAAGGAGGACATTTAAATTTTTAAGGCTTCAGTTTTCTCATCTTTGAAGTGAAATTAGAAGATAATTTGGTCTCTTTGTATTTAAAAAAGGCACAAATCGAAGGTTTGGGGATTATTTTCTTTAAAAATACTGGTGCCAGATTTCTCATCCTTAGACATAAGATAGCCAAGCACGCCAAGATGAAAATAAGAGGGTAGCATGTGACTCCTCTGTGTTAACGACTCCAGATAGAGGTTGAGTCCCTATTACCCACAGTCAGGAAAAAAAAAAAAAACACTGAAATTAATAGATTCAGAAACTATAACTTGACATTTACAAACCGATGTTTTTCATCAAATTTTTTAATCTAATCATGCCAGGCATGGACTGTATGGGTACTGCCAGGAGGGTTCTGCCATGACTGGTCTAGTTTGCAGTCATTAGATATTGATAGGGAAAACTTGGATAGCTCATGAAGTCTGAATTTTTATTTTTTAAAAATTTCATATTGTAATAATTTTTTTTACTGAAATTTATCTCCCAACTATTTCCATGAGTACTTGGAGCGCCAAGACAAATACAGAAAATAATTTAATTTCACATCATAAACAAAATACTTCTCAAATTATTTCTAAATTATAGCGTTTTTTTTCTCCCATAGGCCCAAGTGGTCTAAAATGCACATCACATAGTTTAAATTATTTGATTTGCATGCATCACCGGATAGTAAAGTTATCAGCATAGAGTATTATTTATTTTCTTACTTCTATGTGTGGTTCTTACTCTGTTACAATTTGAACTTCAAAAATCTTGCCTGCCACACTACTGACTTCTCTACACGTAGTGAGAAAAATCATACACTTCTTTTACTACCTTGCAATTTTTATGAATGTATTTTTTCGTAAAACTTAAAATGAATTTCACACATGTATTTGGTTTTTTTTTAATATTTATTTATTTTTTAGTTGTAGGTGGACAGAATATCTTTGTTTTTATGTGGTGCTGAGGATCGAACCCAGTGCCTCACACGTGCTAGGCAAGCACGCCACCACTGTGCCACAATCCCAGCCCCTACACATGTATTTGTAAACACAAAATTTGGAAACGCTACAGACGTCTGGTCGTAAGACATTGTTAAGACAGAGTCCTGTTAATCAGAAGATTATTTTAGGTGCTCATGTTTTTACATCCCTGATAATTCTCTCAAGAGCGAAACTATAATAAATCTGATCTTCACTCCATTCTTCCTACCTAGTGAGAAGGAGAACGCGACATTCAATCAAGCGGATTGGAGGAGCCCCTGTGAACTCCAAGACCGTTGGAAAGAACGCTGCAGAGACACAGAGCAGGAATGAAGCCCTGGAAATATTTTGAGACACAGTCCTGTTTCCTTTAGGATTAGTGTTTCCTTTTCATCCCAGAGAAGTTTCATTCTATACTAACACAACATATGATGATATAGCTTCTTCATTTTTATAGCCACAAAAAAGTATGGGCCTTTTTTGTTCTACTAATTCCAAGCCAAAATAACTACTCAGTGAAGCAAAAACATGAAGGATTTCACACCATCACCAATGAACTTTTTTCCAAGTAGAAAAATGAGATAATTCCTGCATCTTATCGGCATCTGAAAATTTTCTGATTTCTGTTCTTTTCTTGCCCTTGTTCTGACTTCTTTGTTCCATCATTTCTGAAGCATGCTGGGAGAAAGATCCATTTGATTTATCTGTACCTCCAGAGAGCTTAGAATCTAGTGAAGCAATTAAAATAAACTTCAGTGACTACTGTGATAAGGTAGAAGATCTCTGGAAGCAACTTGCCAGGGTAATGCAGAGAGGAAGTCATCACTGAGACCTGAAAGGTGAGTCTGAGCCAGGTGCCAGATCCAGGTAAAGGACGTGTGGGCATTAGGGGTATTGAAAGAAAGTAAGTGAGACTTAGAGACGAGGTTGTGATAGAGCTTGCTAGTTGTGAGCCACGGTTCATTTTGTCTGCTTCCTGAACATTCAGCCACACTACATTTCTCAGCCTCTCACCCTTGAACATGGGAGTGGGTTGTGACTATTTTCCACCAATAGAACAGCAGGATGTGCATCACTTCTGAGCCAAGTCTTGACCTCCCTTTCCCTTCTGTCAGCTAAATATCAAAAGTACAAGTCCTTGAAAGTCTGGAGAGCCACAAATGGAAGCCCCAGGTTCCTAACGCACTGTCAGAAAATGTTGGCCAACAGGAAATCCACGTCCACCATGTTTGAGTCTTTGCACAGCTAACCTAACTTAGCTACCCAGGGCTAAACTGGGGTGGGGTCACTTGCAGATCAGAATTTGATTTTTATGTTAAGAGCAATAGCAGCTCCTGAAGGACTTTAAACTGGGAAGTGTCATAATCACAATTAGCTCTGGAATGAAGAAGTAGCCATCATTTTAAATAATTTTAGTACATTTCCTGATTTCTGAGCCAATCACATGATTAATAATGTGTGGCAAGACTCACTCAGACAGTGTTAGTAAATTCCAGTCTTAACACAGATAATAGCCATAAATATCTGGAGCTTGAAAGACATAATGGATCATTTTCTCAAAATCCTTTAAAAAACAAAAAAGGCCATTGAGGTGAGGTGCTTAGTCAAGGTCACCTGGGGATGCTTACAGCAGTGTGGGAGATGAGGACGAGAGCCAGGTTCTTTTGCTCTCATTCCAAGGTTTTTTCCACTGTGCTTGACTGTTTAAATTCCTTTAGCCCCAGTGCATAAAATAGATCAGATCACTCTGGGGAAATAAATCAAGGGGATTAACTACTGAAAAGTTATAGTTTTGCACTTAAAAGAAATGAGCTATCAAGCCATGAAAAGATAGGGTAGAAACCTAAGTGCATATTACAATGTGAAAGATGCCAATTTGAGAAGACCACGTGTGGTATGATTCCAAGTATACAACCTTCTAGAAAAGACAAAACTATGGAAATAGTGAAAAAGATCAGTGTTTGCCAGAGAGTAGAAGGGGAGGCATGGTCACAAGATGGAGCAGAGAGGATTTCTGTGCAGTTGACATACTCTCTAGGACACTGTAATGAGAGATCTATGACACTACACGTTTGTCCAAACCCATGAAGTGTACACCACCTACAATGGACCTTAATGTGAACTGTGGACCTCGAGTGACATAGATGGGCCAACTTAGGATTACCTATCACAACAAACGTTCCACTCTGGCCGGGGATGTTGATAGTGGAGCAGCTGTCCACACAGCTGTGCACACATGAGGGTAGGCACAATGGGAAAATCTCTGTTCCTTCTGTTCAATTTTGCTTTGAACCTGAAGGAGCGATACAAAGTAAAGTATTACTTTAAAGTTATAATTTGGTCAATAAGATTTTGTTTATAAACTTGGAAGTATTTAATAACATAGATATTTTTAAATATAGAAATTTTAATAATATAGAAATACAATGTATTGTTTCTTTTACCTTTCTTAGGCTGATATTTTATTTAACTGAAATAAATAAAATATTACAACATCTTACATCTTCTTACATACGTCTCTTGTCAATTCTAGAGGGTTTTGAGCATAACTTTCTATCTGGATGCTGTTCCTTTTTAACCTCAAACTTTCTCCATATTCTTTTTTTAATTCATTTCCTGGCCTGGAACATCACGGCCACAGTGCCTACCTCTTCTACTGCTGTTTGTGGAATACCTGATGAGAACGAATTGACTTGAACTGGCACTTTGCTTGTGCTGCAGAACATTAAAAAAGAAAAAGCATTGTGTTGAGAAAATGGCCTTTTAATTTTCCTGAGGCAACTAAAAGCTCATGGCTACTTCATGATGCTTTCCAGAAGGTAAATCCACCTTCTTATGTGAGTAGAAGACAGTTGACTATATACCAAACAAAAATGAAGGGCATTAACTTGAGAAGCAAGGAAATGAGAGACTACAATAAAGCGCAAAATTGCACATATTAAAGAAGTATTTGCCAATATGGGCTCTTCCCTGCATTGATATTAATTGATATCAATATAGAACCAAAGAATGAAAGACTATCTTAAGCCCCTAATGGAAAACTAGAAATAAATGGAAATAATCTAAAAATTAAAGCTGGTTAATAGCATATTTGAATTTAGCTGTATATCCTCTACTCCCATAAATGTAAAAGCATAGGTGATTATAAATAAAAGAATCAATCCATAAGGTAAAAAATGGTGTATATGCCAATAAGATGCTGGAATGATTTCAAAACAAGCTTAAAATATCAAGCAAATTTAACCTTCCACATTGAGGATAGGTCCAAGAACAGACGATACCCATCTCTATATGTTACATAATATGTATTATGTAAATATTTTTAAAAAATGAATAACTGATACACTAGGAGTGGCAAGTACATATTGATAATGTACAGTATGACATTTCAGAGAACAACCAACTGACTGTGATTGGGGGTTAGTGATTGGGGAAAGAGAGAAACTATTCAAGGTAAGGCTACCTTTGGGCAAGAAACTTGTCCATTCTTTCTTTTCTTCATCTATAAAGTGGGCATAACTACCATACAAAATTAGAAATTTCACAAACACATACACAACACGTAAGCTAGCATTTTCTTCGGCACATAGTAGGCATCTAAAACATGACAGTCTCATTACTATCATCATTATTATTACTACTATTATCATCATATTAGGTTCCTCAAGTCAAAGTCCCCAGTTAGTACATCAATACATTGTTTCAGAATCAATGGATAGATTTTTTAACAGAAGGGTCACTACTTAAGAGAGAGATTTTCTAATTGTCTCTTGTACATAGTTATATATATATATATACTCGTTACAATTAAGCAGAAGAACATAATGATTTTTGTTCTACAGAGACTAAAATAAATGATTGTATGCTACAAAAGGATAGTTACCAATTACTTTATTATTTCATAGGGAAAAAGATAATTTGCCACAGCTGTTATCTGAGGTTTCAGCACCTTTTGTTCAAGCTGTATAAAAGTGCTCTTCCTTTCACAACAATGAATGAAAGGTAGCTGACTGAAAAAAGAAATGCTTCAAGCATATTATTTCATGGTGGCCCTGGAGAGCATTGGACAGAAAGTTCAGGATAATCTATAAAAAGCTGGGTGAAGGGAGGGGGCGATGAAAGAGGCCAAGGGGCTACGAGGCCATGTGAATCCATGTGGAAAAATGATCAGTGCTGGAGAAGGTTAAATTCTCGGTCCCTGAAGTCTTGCTGTTGTGGCTACAGCCCAAGAAAGTTAATGAAAGAAAGGCCCACTGACAACTCCTGCTGCTTCGACAGGAGCTTACCACCTCATTACTGGCCAGATTCTTACAACCAAAAGAAAAGAATACTTCTGCCAAGGAAAAGAGTAAGGGTTGGAGTGAGGGAGTCATCCAAGCAAGGCCCTGCTGATATTGGGTGAGGATCAAAGTGATACCAAACAAAGGGAACTGGACAAGAAATAGCTGCGCCAAGAGCCTTCACCACAGCCTCAACGACTCTCCAAATCCTAGGCAGGAGAGACGGAAGGACAGTGAAACCCCTCCATCCTCCTGCTGTACAGGAAAAAAGTAAATGAAGTGACACCATCTGCTCTCTTTCCCAGAAGAGAGAGCTTCAGATCCTCATGGTTAGCAAGGCAAACATTTCCAAAAGCATTACTCTAATTACAAATGATTAGGAATGATTCCTAGAAGTGGAGACTTAACTCACAGTGTGCCTGGTTAATGAATGTCTTCTGCATATCCCTCCTGCCTTCTGAGCCCACTTGGAAAGCACTGGCTGGAGACAGTTTCTGAGGTTTTGAAATGAGTCTCTTAAAAACCATGGGATGCTATACTTTTTCTATTTCTCTAAGCAATACCCATGCATAATTTGTTTGTTTGTTTGTTTGTTTTTTACCAAAAGCACAAAAGAAAATCACAGGATTCTTTCAGGGCTAACAAATGCCATTTTTATGGCTGCAGAGTATTTGTGCATGCATGTGTGTGTGTGTGTGTGTATACATGGGCACATGCATGCATGTGCTCACCAAAATGGGGAGGAGGGCAATGGAGTACCAATCAACCAGTATGAAACATTCAAATTTATAATAATATTTTTCATAGAAATATATTATTTATTACAGGTGTAAACTCCATTATCATTCGTGGAAGTGTAAATCATTAATATTCTCCATTAAAAACTGACAATAGTAACAGGGCGCAGTGGCGCACACCTGTAATCCCAGTACTTAGGGAGGCCGAAACGAGAGACTCGCAAGTTCAAAGCCAGCCTCAGCATGGGTGAGGTGCTAAACAACCCAGTGAGACCCTGTCTCTACATAAAACACAAAATAGGGCTGGGGATATGGCTCAGTGGTCGAGTACCCCTCAGTTCAATCCCCAGCACCAAAAAATAAAAAAGACCAAAACCCTGACAATACCAAGTGTTGGCAGAGAAATTAAGCAACTTGAACTCATATGCATTACTGGTGGGTAGAAATTCAGAAATCTGTCTGGTAGTATATACCAAAGTAGAACCTAGGCCCTCTCTATAACTGAGTAATTACAAAATTGAGCATATATACAGCCAACATACAAATATATGTGCATCAAAAGATGTGTGCTGGGATGACTTCTAGCATCATTAACCAAACAATTCCAACAGCAGACTGGGAAAAAAGATTAGAGTTTATTCTCACAATAAAATAAGCAGTGTAAGTTGGCAAATTATGGCTTATGAATGAAATCTGGCCTGTCACCTGCTTTTGTAAATAAAGTTTTATTAGAATACAAACATATTCCTTTCTTTCACCTGTTGTATACAGCTGCTTTCATGCTGTAATAAGCTAGAAGTACAGAGTTGAAAAGTTCCAACAGGAACGACTGGTCAATACATCAAACATTTAATATTTACTTTATTTGCTTTTTATAAACATTTTACAACCCTGCTCTCCAGCAAAAAATTAAAAAATAAAAGAATTATTTCAATCATCAACAACATGCATAAACCTCAAAAAAAATTAAGTGAAGGTAGAATTAACAATCACTGAGTCTGTGTATATAGAGTTCAAGTGCAGGTAAAATTAATGTATGATGATGGGTGTGAGAAAAATGTTTAATTCTGAAGAGATTAAATGCTCCATGGGACATGATTAAGACTACTGGTTCCATCTCCATGTGGAAGACAGGTTCATGAATATGTTCATTGTAAAAACTGTGAACTTCCAATTTGTGAACTGGCTCTACTCTTCAATAAAACTCTGCTTGGAAAGTAAAAAAAAAAAAAAACAAAAAAGTTTATCAAAAGTGAATAATGTAGGCAATGTCCTGTCTGTTGCCAGTTAATGATATTTTCAAGATTTCACCTAATACATTATTGTTAAATAACATCAAGAAAAACAGAACCATGGATATTAGGGATAAAGCTTATTTTAAAATAAGATGTTGCTAAAGTAAGCAAGTTGTTTTGAAGTTATTCTTTGATATTTACTTCTCCATTAAGTCATGTAGAATAGAGTTATTAAGATTTTTTTACTTTCTCAGACTAAATTAAAAGAAACCTTTTTATTTATTAATACCATCTTTGCACTTTTACTCTTTTTTTTTTTCCCTATTTTCTTTTATACTGGGAATTGAATCCAGGGGCACTTAACCATTGAGCTATATCCCCAACACCCCTTTTTATATTTTATTTAGAAATAGGTTCTCACTAAGTTTCTAAGGCTGGCTTTGAACTTCTGATCCTCTTGCCTCAGCCTCCCAAGCCACTGGGATTACAGGTGTGCACAGCACCAGGTTTACTCTTCATGTTGATCAGTAATGAAATTGAGTACAAGGCATTTACTTTGTAGTTTTGCAGGTAAAATGGAAAGCTTACCTATGAGGTAATTTTTTTAAAAAAAAATTATGAGGCCTCCTCAATGCAATCAGTGATAACTATCTGGAAAAATAATCATCTGTTTTGGAAATCCTTGAGAATGATTTCACTTTGAGGGCTCTTCCCCTTGCCTTTCTTTATTCTTTATCCTTAAGCCTTATGTTTTACTGAAGAAATGTCACATAAATGTGGCATAAACAACAAGAAAATTTCTTCAGGAGATAAATCAAATGAAAAATGCTTTTTAATTAATTCTATTGGGAAAAGAATATTATATTAAAAAAACAGCTCTCCATTGGAGGCCCATATCTGATTTCTGAGATTAAATTGGTTTCCATTTGTTTTCATGTTTAAGGTGTGTGGACCAAGGACTATAAATGGGATTTCTACATATAAAATATGAGAATCATAAGATGAATATTTAATGTTCTAAATCCTTGAACATCCATAAGTTCTAAAAGTAGCTATTTTGACACTACATTATACAGATTATTTAATGGATCAACAAATCAAGAACAAAACCAAGTGATTATCCAGCTTTGGAGGAACAGTGTCTAAGTTTATGACTAGAAGGATTCAGAATAGAAAGAGTTTCAAGTACTCCCATAAAATGCTCAGAACAGGAGAAGCACACATGCTTGTGTGACACACACACACACACACACACAGTTATCAGACATCCAAGTGCAGACCAATTCTGAGTGCTATATGATCTATAAACTTTACAGATCATCCAAGTTTTCTTTCTTTCATCCACCTAGAAAAGGACGCATTCTTTGCAAACACTGAGTTCTAAGTCTTTCTCTTTGTGAAACTTCTACTGTAATCTGCTTTTCTAATTCTAAGTTCCTTGAAGGCAGAGATGATGTGTGTTTGCTCAGTGTTGTGTTCTCAGAACCTGGCATAGTCCCTAAAATATAGCAGGTCAGTAAATACTTATTGCATGAAAAAAAATGAATGAATTGTGAAGGCAGACAAAACAGACCCTGAATAACTGAAAAAAAGAGCCAACAGAGCGGAAAATGTTTAAAATACAAGAATATATTAGTTAAGGGGCAAAATATGCAGAGAAAAAAAGTATGTTGGATTCAGAGTAGACCTTGCTTATTCATCTTAAACAACAAGTCCAATTCAATCAGAAAACAATGACATTGAAGCGGGTAATGACTCTTTCAGGATGAGAGAGCTAAAAGCAGCAGATATTATCTCTATTTTGAAGTATTTTTCACATAATCTACAATAAGATTTATTGTTTTGTATTCAGAAAGAAAAAATAAAAGGAATGAAAATGTTTATTTCAATGATATTTACTAATTATCTAACACGTGCAAAGCAATGCCCAGATGTCTAGATATAAATGCAAAAAAGTCTTTATAATTCAGAGCCCAGGCATAGGTAAAACTGACATGAAAATGAACCATTACAAGCAGAATAACTGATGTTAGAGTAGGTGCATTCATTAAGCACTGGATTGAGGATAATTGTGCATATCTGTATCAGGGTAGAAAAACCTGAGAAGGTTCACAGAATAAGTGACATATAAATTGTTTTTTTTTTTTTTTTTTTGGTGCCAGGGATTGAACTCAGGGGTACTCGACCACTGAGCCACATCCCCAGCCCTATTTTGTGTTTTATGTAGAGACGGGGTCTCACTGAGTTGCTTAGTGCCTCGCCATTGCTGAGGCTGGCTTTGAACTCGCGATTCTCCTGTCTCAGCCTCCCTAAGTGCTGGGATTACAGGCGTGAGCCACCACGCCTGGCTCATAAATTGTTATTTTTTTCATAAGATCTAAAGAAATTACTAAATTAACCATTATATTTCATAATGCTGATCTTAAAGCCTCTCCACAGTTTTATTTTTTTTACTAAAATTATGAGAGTTTGAGAAAATAACCTGATGAATAAATAACGAACCACCGGCAAATTGCTATAATCACAATCATCAAGACATAAGAGAAATAAAGTAAAAGACAGTATTTTCAAGTGGACCAGAAAAGGGAGTTTCCTTTTTTTTAAAATCAATACTAATTGAAAATAAATAAGTTTTTACAAGTTGGTAGTCCCAACATCTTAGTCTTTTGGGAAAGGATAATATTTTCATGGTGATTTCTTCTATGAAACAACAGTCTAGTGATCCTATAGATTTTCTAGATTGAGATAAAACTAAGAGGTAGCAGTCATATATGTTCGTTAAAAACAAGAAAACAAAACGCAAAACAGAAAGAGGAAGAAAAGACCATTATATTTACTTTTAATGATCCTTTTGCATATATACATTTTTAATATTCCACAGCAGGTAGGTTAGTAAAGAATACTTGTTTTCCTTTTCCTCTTCTTGAAGCTTGGAAATCAGTAGGAGCTTCAAACATACATGGGCAGGCGTATGAACACACACACACAGATTGTGAGAGGGATGAAGCACTGGCTTTTTGAAACAAATCTTCAGTCTTATCAATGCCCTGGATGTAATGCAAACATTTTAAATATGTTCATCTTGATGAACACTAACTGGTTAATGAATTGACTGACTTTCCATTTCAGGCAATGTCTTTTCACTATTATGGGCCTTAAAATAAAAATGCTTTGGTTTAAGGCTGATTCTTATCGCAAATCCATTTCTGTGTTTTGTGCTGGTTCTAAGCAGTGAAAGAGGCAATAACAGGGCATCTTTCTTGCTCAGCTGATGAAAATAATGTTTAAGATCCATTTATTAAATAAAAGCTGTCACTATCCAATATTTTCAAGAAGCCATCTAGTCATGTTCTCCAAAGAACTATTAATTGAAATGTGTTAAGTCTTAACTGTCAGAACATCTCGCAGGTTCAAAGTTTAATAATCTGTGAATTACGGCCTTGTTCTTCACAAGTCAGGGACCTTGAGAGTGAAGGATCTTTACTGGAAGGATTGCCTTCTCTGGGTTTATTTGAAAATTACTGGGCACCTTCCTAACCATTTAGTCCATCCAGATGGGCCTCCTGCAGTAATAAAGAACAATCATAAATGTCATTATGCACAGAGCACACCTATCTTGTACCTGCAGTGATGCTCATAACAAGCTTGCTTCAGATATAGCCTGGGTTAGCCAGTGCTTCCCAGATGACTTCCAGGTGCAATTTTGTGTTCTTCAGATTCAAAGTGCCCCCAGCTGGAGCTGACAATAATAATTTTCTAGTTATTAATGCAATATAGAAGATGGATTTTTGACAATATGTGCACAGTCTAAAGATGCAGCATATCTTAAATAAAATGTGAAAGCCGAAAGGCATATATTGTCAGATATTTAAGTAACTTTTAAATATTTTTCCATACTGAAAAAAGCAGTTAGAATCATGGAGAGTGTGAGTTGTAAGGAACATGAACTCTATTATGGTTTAGATGTGATGTGTTCCCCAAAAGCTCATGTGTGAGACAATGAAGAGGTGAAATGATGGGGTCACAAGAGCCTTAACCTACTCAGTATACTAAGCCACTTGAATGGATTATCTGGGTGGTAACTCTAGGCAGGTAGGGTGTGACTGGAAGTGGTCACTGGGAAACGTGCCTTTGAGGTTTATATTTTGTCCCTCTCTGCTTATTGGTGTCATTTCCTGAGCTGCTGTCCTCAGCTATACCCTCCTTCCATGATGCTGTGCCTCACCTAGAGCTCAGAGCAATGCAGCTGGCCATCTATATAAACTGAGACCTCTGAAACCATTAGCACCAAATAAAATTTTCCTTCTCTAAAATTGTTCTTATCTGGCCTTTTGGTCACAGTGACACAAAGCTGACTAATACAAAGTCCATGATGATATGCTATCTTTATAGAGTTTAAATAAAATAGACAAAATAAATAATGTAAGGATAAAGATTAGTGTAATAGAAAGACTGAGGCTGTGCTTCCAAATTCAAGTATAAATTAATATAGCTTATCAAATACACTACTACCAAGACCATTTTCTATCCAAATCTTATGTGAGTTGCAGATGGATCACATTTCCAGCTCTCCTGCTGGTAACAGATTTACCAAGATTCACTTAACGATCTGAACCCCCACTGAAGAATGTTTATAGCAACCTGCCAAAATAAGAAGTCTACTATGAACTCTTGTTTCAGTTTTCCACTGGAAGAGGATCAGTAGGCCTCTGCTTTCCAGAATTCCATGAAGAACAAATTCTTTTCTTATCTAATGCACTATTATCCTAGCCCCCTCCCCTTTGTCTTAGAAAAATGAACCAGAGGCATGGAATAATGCTATATCCTAAAAGGCATTTTAGAAAGTCAAGGTTTCAAGTAAGCTAGGTTTGAAAATATCTGCATTATCTTTTCACAGGGCATTGAAAAATCAACTTCCAACAAGACTGAAATGGGGAAATTTCTGAGCAGAACATTAAGACCTAATGGCAGAAATGTAGTTTTTTTAAAGAGAAAATGAATTAGCCATAATAACCTCCCAGACAGATGAACATAAGGCAAACCACTCTCCAGACAGTGAGCAGGTCTTGGGGAAAGGCTCTCTCCCACCCTGTCCTATGCATCAAGACAACTTTCTGTCCAGCTTTACGCTCAGCAGTGACCTCACCTGCCATTCCCTCTCCTAAGCTCCCTCATTTCTCAGAGGACTGCAAAAAAGCATTTAAGGTGTGGTCTTTTATTAGCTGTTCCAGATTCTTAGTCTTTTTATCTTACCATGTACGCACATACTTTTAAATATTGTGTGCTGTAGAGTTTTTAAAACGTCAGCTGCAAAGTAACTTTATCAGTGCTGATGTAAAATAGTAGTCATGATCATTGTAGCTATACTCACAATATATACCTTCTTACTGTAAGTTCTCTTGACTCAATTTCTTAGCTTCTTACCATCCTCAGGCTCCATCATCTGCACTTTCTATGTGTCAAGTGTGGGGACAGAATAGAGAGAACATAGGCTGTGTTGTCTTGACTTTATTCTATTGGGAAAGACAGAAAATAAGTGAATGGAAGAATAAGGATCTCTTGATAGGGCCTCTGAGGGTTATGCAACTGAGTGATACTGTTCAGCATGCAAAGTGGTCGGGTAGGAGAAAAGGAAGGGCTACTTTAACCTGGATCATTAGAAAGGCGTCTCTGGGATAAGGAAATAAGTTATTTCTTAGCAGGTAGTCATGGGCTGGATTAGCTAAGGTAGGGCTAAGCAAAGATAAACCAGAGACATGGGGAAATCAGAGATAACTGCATGCTTTGGGGGGAAGGGCATGAACAGACAGGCTTCTAAGTGCAGAATGCACAGGAGAGGTTGGTGTGGTGAAGAGAGGGGAAGGCACAGAAATTATGCAGAGATTCTTGGGCCTGAAATTCAAAAAGTGATGATGCTTCTGACTGATGCTATGGTCAGGCATGACATGATCTAGCTTTCTACCCGCATGTGCAGAATGGATTATAAAAGAAGTCAAGCATGGAAAGTGAGGATAATTTAAGGTTACAGAGAAGTCTAGTGACCAAAGTTGGAGTCTTGTACTGAGCACAGCAGTAAAAATTTGTGGGGTGCATTCAAATTATTGGTTGGGAAATTTTTTTTATAAACTTCCATAGATCCCATAAAAGTTTACCTCATTTTGGTCAAATGTTGATTGACAGCATGGTAGCAAGGAAGAGAAGAGAGAAGTCTATTAAACAATAATAAAATACATAAGATCTGTTTGTATTCATTATTTATCCAAGAAAAGGATGTCTTTAATTTGGTGGTTTGTAAATTTTTATCATTTTTTCTTATAATAGTCTAAAATACTTAAAAGTTTTAATTTTACACATGGATTTTTGCATAAATATTAGTACTACAGAGTTTATTAGATCTTATTTTTACTTGGTGAAACACAATGTCTCCAAAACACAATGTCTCTTGTAAAGGAAAAGCTAAGCAGAGAGAGAGAGAGAGAGAGAGAATATGTGTGTTCTGGGATACACTTTTATCCCTAAGCTTAGAAAGGGCCATTATGCAATTTTTAATTGCTATTTATAGGAGCTGAAAATTTGAGCATTAGTTCCTTAGACAGGAAAATATTAAAATTATTATTTTGGAGGTATAGATGTTTTTAAATATTTGACTTTTCCATTGAAATGGAATTATTAATGGAATTATTAAATGAAATTATTTCCAAGAAAATACTTTAGTAAGAAAAGTAAACTAAAACATAACTATTTACAAAAAGTATACAGAAGATTCCAGATGCAGCACATTACAAGGATAAATGATAAAGGATCTCCTGGTTACAAAGCCTACTTTTTAAACACCAGTTCTTGCTCTCCATCTTCCACCAGCTGAAAGAATGAAAGACATGTAGTGTTGTTGGCAGCTACCACATTCTCATGTTCTCAAGAAACGAAGTATGATAATGCATTAAAACAATAGAGCAATAAAACTTGGTGGCACAGTGCTATCTTATTATGGGAAAGCAAAAATAAGAAGATGGAACTTTTTTTTTTTGGTTTTGTTTTTGTTTTTCTAAGGTTTATGGAAAGACATTTAACATGAATAAAATTCTCTTTGGATCCTTGAGTTAAAATCCAGACAAAAAATTATTTACAGGTAAAGGACAAAAGTAAGTTCATATTCTAGAATAAGTATAAATCCGACTATAAAGAACTTTATCTCTCCATTGTTTTGTATAAAATACTCTTTGTATCATATACTCTTTTTCTTTATACTCTTTATACATTGGCTTTGAAGTAGGAAAAAATTAAGGGAACATTTAGCTATAGGCAAAACACTAGATCATTTGGAAAGTTTTCATCTGGAAAGAGAAAGAGCAACAGAAGATGTTTAATGATAAGTTATCATGGTGCAAGATCATCCTAAGGTAACAGGGATTCATCAGTAGAGCGTCAACCACCATTAGAGCTCTGTTATCAATGATGGTAAAGCTTACTGGGATTTCTCTGAAGGAACACAGTTGGGACTTGTTCCTAGCAAAATGCAGTATGCTCTCTGAGAGGTAGGGGTCCCTCCAAAGGGGATCATTTCCTGCCAAACAGCTCATTTGTATGAGCATCCCCCCTCCCAGGCTCCCCAGCAACCCTCCCCTTTGCTTGGCACCACTCAGCAGCATCACGTGACTTTTTGGACTGCCTGACTGAGTTCATTGAATGTGAGGCCTTGGCATGGCAATTATCCTAGCAGTGTCAGAAGCCAGGAAACATATACCAGTAAATGGATTTCATTTTAATCACTCTACATAGGGTTTGCTTGATTTATTCCATATCATACCCAGCTCCAATGTGGCAGCCAGACTCTGAACTCAGTTACCATGCTCAACAAAAGGGCTACGGTTGAACTTGGGTTGTGTTGCCAAAGAACAAGTTTCATTAGCTATCTTTTCCTTTTTTAAATTTTTTTTCTGTTATTTTCATTCCCCCTTAGGGCTCATTGATAAGGCTGAACAGGTTCAATTATTAGAAACTGTAGAACAATAAAGCCATTTGCATTTGAACCACAAAGTACCTTTAACGAAATTTTAAAATAGAAATTAAAAATCATTCTGAAAGAGATTAACAGTGTTTTGCTCCATTAACTTTTCCTGTAATCTGATTCTTTGTGGCCCCATTTATCTTTAAAGATTCTACCTCATACTCATCCTTTAATTAGGTTAATATGGTGCTGAGAATTGTGTTAGGAACGTAACACATTGTCTAGGGCTGCTCGCTGTTGCAAAAGTTTTCACTCCAAACACACTAATCTACCTGTATAATATTTTTCTCACCCTTAGATGATCCTCCACTTGTGACCATGGCTGCCCTGTTGATCTGCATCTCCAAACCTGGCAAATAACACTGCGTTCAAAAATGTTTCTCACTAATAGCAAACGGTCACCACCATCATCGTCATGATCACTGTCTCACGAAAAATATGGCACTGTCATTGCTATGATATATAATGATTTCACTATGTATCATATATAATATGACATATTATGTATGTAAAATAAAGAAGTACAAGAGACACAGTCCTAACCACAGGAACACACTAGAAATAGGGAAGATGAAGAATGAAAATGGCTTAGGAACTTTTCATATTGAGCAGAGAAAGAGGTGTAAACAAAAAAGCCCAATATAATAATCTAGTTCCTAACTAAATTTCTATAATTTTCCATTTGTGCTGGGAGTGGTCATAGAAATCTTACATATTCTACTTTCTACTTTTGAAAAGCAAAAAAGTTCAGAGACTTCACCTTCATAAGTGTCTACTCCATACTTCATACCATAATCAACTCTTTTTTAAAACATTTTAAAATTTGTTTTAATTAATTATACATGACAGTAGAATACATTTATGCACTTGGATATATCATACATAGATGGGGTCTAATTAGAATCACATCAGTCATGCAAATATATACATAAGGTAATGATGTCTGTTTCATTCTACTGTCCTTCCTATCCCCTCCCCTCTCCTTCCTTCACTCCCCTATACCTAATCTAAGGTAACTCTATTTTTCCCTACTGCTTCCGCCTCTTATTGTGAATTAGCATCTGCATATCAGAGAAAACATTCAGCCTTTGTTTTTTTGGGATTGGCTTACTTTGCTTAGCATGATATTCTCCAACCTATTTATTTACCATTCAATTACCAGCAAATGCTGGTAAATGCTGGTAAATTCCATTCTTCTTTAAAGCTGAATAATATTCCAGTGAATGTATATACCATATTTTCTTTATCCATTCATCTATTGAAGGACACCTAGGTTATTCCAGAGTGTAGCTATTATAAATTGAGTTACTATAAACATCGATGTGGCTGCATCACTGTAATATGCTGATTTTAAGTTCTTTGGGTATAGACCGATGAGTAGGATAGCTGGGTCAAATGGTGGTTCCATTCCAAGTTTTCTGAGAACTCTCCATACTACTTTTCATAGTGGTGCACCAATTTGCAGTCCAACCAGCAATGTATGAGTGTACCTTTTTCCCCACATCCTCGCCAACATTTATTGTTGCCTGTATTCTTGATGATTGCTATTCTGATTGTAGTGATATGGAATCTTAGAGTAGTTTTGATTTGCACTTCTCTAAATACTAAAGATGTAGAACAATCTTTCATATTTTTGTTGATCGACTGTATTTCTTCTTTTGTGAAGTGTTTGTGAAGTACATTATATGGCTATTAAACTTGCCTCTGGTGTGGTACCAGGAGGAAATGAATATGTTATTAGAAACCAGAGGAAAGGTGATTCTTCTTAGATACTGGCCAAAATCTCATTAGAAGTCTGTTCTGCAAAAAAGAATGCAATCCTGCTATAAAATCCATGTTTGATCCTGATGATGCTAGTGTCAAACTTTTGTTGTTGTTGTTGTTCTGGGGATTAAAACCAGAGGTAATTTAGCAATGACCCACATTCCCAGCCCTTTTTCATTTTTATTTTGAGACAGAGTCTTATTAAGTTGCATAAGGCCTTGCTAAGTTGCTAAGGCTGGCTTTGAATTTGTGATCTTTCTGCCTCAGCCTCCCTAGTGTCCAATTTTTGACATGCATAACACTAAGATAATTATATTGTGTTCTGTTGAAGGTATTTAAGAGTATGTGATTCATGAATGCTAGTCAATGATTTGGCTGAAGGTACTTGATAGGAACACAATTTGAAATTTGAATTCAATGAAGTCTTACGGAGAGGTATATGGATATCCTCCTCTGAATGGGAAAAGAAGGTGAAGACATTTATTTATTTCCCTTGTGAATGCTCACAAAAGGATGAGTAGTGGATGATTTTATAATCAATGAATAGGATGACCAATGGACCTCTTCCTCCAGCCTTTCCTCTCTGCATGATGGGCTTATGATCAATGTGGTCTAGTTTTCAGTTTGCAGATTATGCATAAGCTCTGCAAAATAGATTTAAATTTAGCAAGGTTGACCTGACTAAAGACACTTTTAAATTGCTGTATCAGCCAGCATAAAAGACCAACTCTGAGCCCCTGAGGTGGCACCATTCTTGGAGGGATCATCTTGATGATGAGTTGAGTAAATTAAACCCTTTCCATTTTGGAAGAGGCAGAAATTTATTACTACTAGAATAAAAGCTTATTCTTGAAAAAGGTTTGCCTTTTCTGCCACGTTTCTGCCCAGCCTACCATCATGAACTTAGAAAATTCCTTATCCACTATTGTGTTATTTCACATATCTTCCCTTTTTATAAATAACTTACTTCACAGTCAAAAGAGAAACAGTGGGACCAAAATTCTGAACTTCTTAACCATGGTACTCATTATCCTGAAGTAACCAAAGAGACATAATATTGGATGGCTTTTTGGAGACCCAATGGAAATGCCAGTTACATGGCCATTTCTCAGGGCTGGAACAAATTTCAGACTGTTGTATATGCTCTTAATTTGATGCTCTTTCTCTCATAGAAAAGATTCATAGGCCCAGAAATCAAGGGGTACAAATGGAACAACTCCCATACTGATCTGCTGGCAAGAATATTTACTTCCTACTCCCATAATCTTATGCTTTGCTGGTCTATTGGTCATAGTTGCAAAGGGGAAAATGCTTTTGCCAGGACATGCAGCAGCGATCCTGTTTGACCATAAATTGAGACTATCAGAGGGCCACTTTAGGATCCTCATGCCTGTGAATAAATGGGCAAAAAGGTTAGTTAATATACTGGCTGGGATACAGAGAAAATGGGCTTGACATGATAGAGTTCATGGAAGAGTGTGTCGGGAACAGCGGAGATCCCTTAGAGTTTCTTTAGTTCCACCATGTAAGACCCAATTTAGGCAGAACTGATCATGACTCAGGTCATAAGCAATGGTTTGGGTCACCTCACCAAACAAAGAACCATGACCAGTTGAGGTCTTACTGAAGGTAACAGGACTGTGGAAGAGGTAATGGAATAAGATAATCAGCAATAGCAGCAGTGACCACATAACTAGACGCAAAAACAAAGGATACGAGTGTGTCTTCCTAATTTTGTTTTGACTATTTGTGCATACAGTACTGAAATATCTTTGTTTCTCTCCCTTATTGTTCCTTGACCACCTAATATAAAATATATTAACATTTTAGCTTTCTTTCACCTTTTTTAAGTTGCATATCAAAGTCACAGAATGGATATCATTCATGGACTTTACATCCTCTACTAGGGCAAGCATTTGCTTGTTTGGGGTTGTACCCAGAAGAGTTTTATCACAGAAGGCAGAAATTGTCTTTACTTGCAGATCAGATAGGTTTTAAGGAGACGTGTTCCCAGGAGATGGATGCCAAGTTGAGAAGGGTGCAGCACGATGGTCTTGATTTGTCCTGCAGTCTCTAGTGATTCAGTCAAATATTTGTATAGGTGTTGCTCTGAAAGTATTTCCATAGATGTGATTAAAATCTTCAAGCAATTGGAAGTGGACATACTAGAAAAATTGGGTAAAAAGTTGAAAAACTGGGTAATTTTTGAAAGTTGAAAAACTATATAGAATATCTAGAGTGAACTTTGAAGGAAGGTGGGTTCATTTCCCTTGAGTGACTCCATTAACCCTGAGGTAGAGTGCAATGCCTTTGAATCAAATAAGTAAAGAACAGCTAATGTATGGTGGAGAGTGCACATTATTTTTATGATTAGCATAAAAGACAAAATGGTTGAGGTCAGAAAAAGAAGACTGACAATGGAAGAAGTTGTTTGGAATAAAAGGAGAGTAGATTCATGGCATTCAAAGCAAGATATTTCTATGGAAATTTGTTTTATATGGAGCATGAAGACTAAGTACCAAGAATAAAGTACTGAAAATAACTAATAGGGTGCCTGACAAATTTAAAACCTGTGTATAGAGTGATAGTATTAGCAATGTGTAAATGAGAAAAGATGGTATTAAGATAGTGTGTGTGAAATAATTAGCACCTGTGTGAGTAGCTCTAAACTACAATCAGCCAGAGAAAACCAGCGTCTTGTTATTCCATCACTACAAAGGTAGAACAAGTCTCATGTTGTCATCTTGGAAATGACATCACAGAGGCTAAGAGCAGGTTCCATTGATGGTACCATAAGTTTTTTCAAGGTGGTGGAACTAATAGAGTCCATGTTGGTTTGTGTTTGTTTATTTCAGTCTTAAGCTAACCACATTCTAATCCTGGTGGAGTGATGAATAGCACTGGCTGTCAAACCAGACAAATGGTTTTGAACACTGAATCTTTCATAGGTTTGTGAACTTAATTGTACAGTGCTTTTCTTACCTCTAAAATGGGGATAATGAAAAATTTCTCTACCTCCAAGGAATTTTGATCATTTAAATTATAAGTGAGCATTTTTATCCAAAGAATTTAGAAGAGTATTGAGCACAGTAGTGAATAAATGTCAGCTATTTTATTATTACTATTAATTATTATTATTATTTGAACAGTTCCATGAAATTAGAATGGATAGGTTTCTTCTGTTTTTGTTTTTCTTTCTATGAAATCATGAAAAACCTGGTGATGAAGCTATAGTACCAATCTCTGCAAGGCTAATGTGAAGGTGGATTAAGGGAGGATAAAGGAAGGAAAACCATGGAGACTTTCTTCATTACGTTGAATGAAAGGTGGTGGTAGTCATCTCATTAGCAAATGGAAATGCAAGTGGGGTTTTTGAATTGACAAATGAGGTGAGACATTCAAATGCTACCAAAGAAAGGAATTTGTCCAGTAGAAGTAGAAGCTGCACTACCTTCTTAAAGTTGTGTCTTCAGTGACATTTGGATTGAGAAGAGTACACATCACATCTTAGGAGCTCTTTCTTTGAAGGGAATGGTGTAAGGAGATCCATGAGTGGAAACCCTGGGTAAGTGGTAGGAAAATGGAGAATAGGAAACAGCTCCATCTTTTTGAGTTGCTATTAGGGATACTTAATAAGCCTGTGAACTGTTGATAAATTGAAAGCATCACAGTAGAAAGACAGTTTTGGACTCTGTGTAGAAAGACACAGGGACTGAGAGTCATAGTATAATAACTACTCAAATAGTTGTTAGACTTCAATAGACCAATAAGAGCCAATGGAATTCAGATGTAACATCTCAGAGAGTATTAATGACTTCTTGAGAGCAACTAAAAGTTAAATGTACTTAAAATGCTAAGCTCTGTGACGGAATCTTTCTCAGGATACATTGCAGTGAAAATGGCTTTTTGAATGGGTGGAGCAATTGGCTAACCCCAACTTAACAAGACCCCATATGTTTTTGGTGTAGGAGTTGCATCTATGAATCACAAAATGCAGTTAAGGAATTAACTGTTTATAGAGCTGGGCACTAAGAATTTTTGTATCTGGCTACATAACATATTTCCTTTCCACAGGAGGTAGTTATGACAAATTAGAAGTCTGAAAATTTTCTGGTGGTGTAAAGGCCCAGCTGTCACTGGGGAGATAGTGATCAGATTTCATAGCTGCATGGTCCCGTGGCGCCACGGAGAGCTCCATATGGTCACCCAAATGTTCCAGCTAAATCCACTGAAAATTTCCAGTCTGAGTTTTACTTGGACAGAATAAAACTCTTCTTATATGGATTTATCATTATGTGCCTACAGAAAGAAAAACTCTTGTTAACCGCTTACATTTAAAAAATGGAAAAAAAATAATCTCCCTAAGAACAACTTTGCACAGCTGTTAGGCCATCCTCATGATAAACAGATAACAATGTCCTCCTGGGAAATCCCTAGAATTTTCTCTATATATGTTGTAATAGAGCCTAAGGAAGGTGAACTTCCTAATGGATATATAGTGAATAATTAAAATCTGTGAGAATAACTTCTTATGTTAAAACAAAACAAAATAAAACACCCTTCTTAACCACTGTTCTCTCTTTTCCTCAGAAAATCACCTCTGCTAAATTGTTAATGTAATTACTATGTGCTGGGACACTTGTATTCCTGTCAAATATGTCAGCCTCAGCCTTACCCAATAACAAACGGCAAATGCATAATTTATTGATTCTTAAATGGCTATGTCCTTGGATATATTCCCTAAAAACAATTTGCCTAGAAACACATCTGGCTCACGAAGGTAACAACTTCAAAGAGTGTCAGCCCTATATATTACAGTTAAAAGAAGGAAGGATACAGTAATCTTTTATTTGTGGCATTTCTGTTCTAAATCAAGAAAGGTTTTTAAGTAGTGTAATATCATTTTGGGTTTCATGATAATAACATGATAAAAACATTCTATGAAGTTTCTACATATTGAAAATATAGGCCACAAACCAAATAATATTTTATGTAAAGTTGTTTCATTTTTAACAAAGGCACCTGGTTTACTTAATTTTCAGACTCTACAAAGTCAAATTTGTTTTTTGTTAAAATGCAAATATAAGTATTTGGCATTTCTTATTGAAATACAAAACTGAAATAGTCATATTGAGGGTGCTTCAAATATTTAACAGTTTCCAATTGAAAAGCATTTTTTGCTCATTTTTAATCATATATAGATAGGTCACATGGCTATTTTCATTCCTCATGGTGATTTTAAGTTCATGCAACATATAAAATGTTACATATCATTAACTTCCTTAAACTTTATGTTTTTCTGATAGATGCAATCTATACTTTTTGAAATATACTTCAAAGATTTTTGAAAATTTTGTTGGCTGTACAAAGAGATGCACTGTAAAAAGAAGATACTTTAAAAATCCTGTAATAAATAGCAAGGCACCTTTAACTTCACATTTCACCTTGCAGCACACCCAAAATGTTTAATTATTTGAGGATTAATGGCGGTAGTTTATAATTAAGCTGAAGTATGAACTGATGTCATCATCTCAGTATGATGATATACATTTTTATGCCAAAGCACCTGTTGTTTTGGAAGGAAGCAGCTGATATCATTATCTGCGCAGCCAGATAGCCCTGTTTCCTGCTGCTTAAAAAATTATCCTAAGGGTTACCTAAGTTGGAGTAATTCAGCATTTACGTTTCCATACCCAGAAGAGGACAGAATGGAGAAAATGACTTCTACAGCAATCAAAGAAAGGGAAAGTGAGAGTCAGAGTAGGATTGAACAAGAGGCAGGAAATGGGGAACTTCAAGTTACGTGAGCAAAAGGTAATGGGCTGGCTTTCGTTTTTTTTCTGAGTATGTGTAGATTGCAGAAGAACAGAACAATGGAAGCACCTAATTAATTTTGTTGAGGTAAATGAAATGCTACATCATTGGAGGATGTGAAGGATAACCAAACACAATTTTACCCTTTAACATAGTATATAACATTTATTATGTTTTAAAATACTAATGAAAATGTTTCCATTTGCAAATTTAATGCACATAGAATCAACAAACTACTGATAAAAGATAAAAGACTTATATTTTTATTTTTTCTCATCTATATTTACTCTTCCTTTTTAATTATGTTGGCTTTTTGGTTGCTTCTTTGGTTTTGTTTTGTGTTGTTTTTTGATTTTTTTTTGATAGGCATTTTTCAGCAGTAAAGGTGAAGATGTATGCAATAAGCCAAATTGCTGAGTAAACCTTGGTGAATATATTCACTTGCCCTGTCATTGTCCTCTCCTGGAAACTGGAAAATCATGAAGCTCACTAGCACAGGTCAAGTCCACATCATCACATACTGCTAAGTCAATACTCCATATTAATACTGACCATATACATTTTGCCTAGTGTATTGGCCATTTATGCAGCTTTCATACTCTTCTATGACGTTGTTGGCTTCTCCATGCTCCCTGTTATGACTTCTCAACTAAATTCTTCCCTCTTTCTCATTGGAATTCACTGCCCTAATATTGCCCATCTGCTCCATCTTCCATGAATTGTTTCCCTCTCCATGGGCTATCTCCTCTGATGCCAACAGACTCTAGATATTATTTTCCACCAAAGATTAATGCTATTGATTATTGAGCTATATATCATTCTTGCAAAAATTTCACAAGTTACTAATATTTTAAGATATTAAGATATATTTTCATAGTAACTAGTATCTTAAGAAAGCTAGGCTTTGTGGAGTTAAAATAACTTCCCCAGGGTCAAACAATGGTGGAGATGATGTTCAACCTCTGTCATCCATCTTTATAGTCTAAATGATTATCTTCATCACTACATATTTCCTTTCCAATTGAACATTTTCCTCAATTTCCTTTCCTAAATCCTGACTTTTTCCTCTAAGGACCACATTGCCTTACAAAATTTGTATTAGCGGCGAAGGAAACAATCAAGAATGTGAAGAAAGAGCCTATAGAATGGTAAAAAAAAAACTCTTTGCCACCTGCACCTCAGATAGAGCCTTAATCTCCAGGAAGTACAAAGAACTCAAAAAACTGAACATCAAAAAAATAACCCAATCAAGAAATGGTCAAAGGAACTGAACAGACACTTTGCAGAAGAAGAAATACCATCAGTCAATAAATATATGAAAAAAGGTTCAACATCTCTAGCAATTAGAGAAGAGCAAATTAAACCTACACTGAGATTTCATCTCACTCCAGTCAAATGGCAATTGTCAAGAATATAAATAACAATAAATGGTGATAAGGATGTGGGGAAAAATGTACACTAGTACATTGCTAGTTGGACTGCAAATTGGTGCAACCACTTTGGAAAGCAGTATGGAGATTCCTCGGAAAACTTGGAATGGAATCACCACTTGACCCAGTTATCCCACTCCTCGGCATATACCCAAAGGACTTAAAATGAGCATATGACAGTGACGCGGCCACATCAATGTTTATAGCAGCTCAGTTCACAATAACTAAGCTATAGAACCAACCTAGGTGCCCTTCAGCAGATAAATGGATAAAGGAAATGTGGTACACAATGGAGTATTACTCAGCTTTAAAGAAGAATGAAATTATGGCATTTGCTGATAAATGGATGGAACTGGAGACTATCATACTAAATGAAATAAGCCAGCCCCCCAAATCCAGAGGCCAAATGTTCTCTCTGCTATGCAGATGCTAACACAAAATAAGGGGTGGGTCTAGAAATTCATTAGATTAGATAAAATGGAAGGAAAGGAAAGGAGGAGGATGGGAATAGGAAAGACAGCAGAATGATCAGACGTAACTTTTCCTGTGTTCATCTATGAATACACGACCAGTGTAACTCCACATCATGTACAACCACAAGAATGGGAATTTATACTTCATGTATGTATGATATGTCAAAATATATTCTACCATCATGTATAACTATAAAGAACAATTTTTTTAAAAAAAACCTTTGTGTTTGGATTTCACTACTCTGAATTTTACCTTCTTGTTCTGTCAACACTCCGACATTTCTAACAGGCCAGAAGCGTGGTTAGCAGTCTCTCTGTTACTCAGTAACACTTCCACATATTTATTCTGCCACGGTTACCCCACCACCTTCACTCATGTAAAACTGAGATATTCTTGTTTTATCTTTCATGTTTCTCATCAGTTTTCTACCACCTCTTTTGAAGTCCCCTTTATGAGCATTTTTAATTTTATCTGGCAACTCTAATAACTATGAAAATACTGAATTCTTGCTCATTCAATATCCTTAACTCCAATGACCACACTATCCCATTTCAGTTACCATTTGGGCTCCACCAACATGTCCACCACATAAAATTTAGAATTCTGAAATACCCCTCTAACTCTAAAATATTATCTATGAGTGTATTTATTCTTATACTCTGCTTACCTTATTATTTATCTTCTCATGACCTCAAGCTCCCCAAACCTTTCAGGGTGATTTATTCTATTACTCCAGTTTTTAGGTTCCTTTTATCCATGTTCATTCTCAATGCATGAACCTTGTGGTTATCAGTTTCAAATATTTTTTTCTTGTTGCATTAGTTCAGGTACTTACTCAAAATCATCTTAAAAAAACAAACAAACTCCAAAACATAGTGGGTAAGTAAAAGTTTATCTCACTTATGTCACAGTACAAGTGGGATTCTGACCCTCAGTTTTAAAAAGAGGGTAAATGCATGTGTGACACTCCAAGTCATGATTCAAAGATCCATCTCTGAATCTAATGGTGCCAGTGTGGGGTTATGAACCTCCTAAAGTCCACCACTGAGTTCTCTGCATAACACTAATCACATGGGACTCTGCAAGATCCAGATCCAAATGTATCATATCTCACTTCTCATGATTTTTTTTTTTAGTTTTTTGTATTTGTTCTAATTAGTTATACATTGACAGTAGAATGCATTTTGACACATCATACATAAATGGAGTATAACTTCTTATTCTTCTGGTTGTCCATGATGTAGAGTTATACAGGTCATGAAATCATATATGCACATAGGGCAAGAATCTATTCTTCATTCTACTACATTCACATACCCATACCCCTCCCCTTCCTTCACTCCTCTGCGTCTAATCCAAAGTACCTCTATTCTTCTCTAGCCCTGCCTCCCTTATTGCGAATTAGCATCTGCATATCAGAGAAACATTCAGCCTTTGGTTCTTTGGGATTGGCTCATTTCACTTGGCATGGTAGCGTCCAGTTCTATCTATTTACCGGCAAATGTCGTAATTCCTCTTGAAGTTCTGTTGGCCCAAAACCAACCTATTGGCTCCACTTAGCTACTGTGACTCTGGCAAAAAGAGAGAAACCCATTTTTTGGGGGGAGTACTAAGAGTTTTGCTTTACTCTCTGAACACAACACTTTTTAGGAACATGAAAATGTCTTCAGACACTTGAAACAGTGTTTTCGGTATGGAGATTCCTCAACAATCCAGGAAAGGAACCACCATTTTACTTTGCATTTCACCATAACAACCCCTCAGTATAAATCCAAAGAAGTGGAAATCAGCATGCTACAGTGATGCAGCCACTTCAATGTTTATATCAGCTCAACTCATAATAGCTAAGCTATGGAACCAACCTAGGTGCCCTCAACAGAAGAATGGATAAGGAAAATGTAGCATATAAAGAATGGAATATTACTCAGCCATAAAGAAAAATGGCTTTATGGCTTTTGCTGAGAAATGGATGGATCTGGAGACTATCATGCTAAGTCAAATAAACCAGTCCCAAAACACCAAAGGTTGAATGTTCTCTCTGCTAACACAAAACAAAGGGGAGGGGTGGAAGTTCAGTGGATTAGACAAAGGGAAGGGAGGCGGGATAGGAATAAGTAAAACAGTGAAGTGAATATGACTTAACTTTTCTATGTTCAAATATGAATACATGACCAGTGTAACTCCACATCATGTATAACCACAAGAACGGGATACTAATTAGAATAAGTTTTACTCCATGTATGTATAAGTCAAAGTATACTCTACTGTCATGTATATCTAAAGAGAAAAAAACTTAAATAAAATAAAAATAAATAAATAACAAATAGCCTATTCTCTTCAATGTCCATTTATCAACCTCAAGGTGCATTTCAGGTTATTGTTCTCCTGATTTCTAATATCATTTCTCCATACAGTTTCCTGTCTGAATTTCATGAAGATACAATCAAATGTTGTGGTACACAGATATCTAAGTTACAAATGATTTGTTTACTCCTTGACATTTGTCTCTCCTAATCTTTGAGCAGCGTTTCACAATCATAGGCACAAAGCTAACATATAAAAAGGTCCCTGAGCATTTTCTACCTGTTACTGATAGAGAGATTTTTACGTAGTAAGTGTCATGATTTTGTGCAAATGGGAATTTTGTCCTCCACATTTCTTTCTCAAAATAAAAGCTTTCCAGTGTAAAGGGTTCAAAAATCCATCCATAACTATAGAATTCAAGATATATGTTCACGAAAGAGAAAAGCAAATTAAATAGAAATTTTCCTGTTTTATTTATCAGATCAAACATTTTTATAACCTAATGTTTAAGAAAGTATAGGAAAATAACATTCTATTTGTAATCTGGTACAGCCTTTACAAAGAGAAATACCTTTCAAAATTAAAAATGCTTGCAACTGAATAAGTGAAAGAATGAGGGATCATATATCATAAAGATATAGGAAGATCAGCAGGCAAGAAAGAGATCACGATAAAGGGAAGAGAGAGAGAAGAAGAGAAAATGAGGAATGAATTTAACCAAATCATGTTACATGCATATATAAATATACCTCAGGGATTTCACCTCTATGTGTGTGTGTGGAAAGCACCAATCAAGGATGGATAAATGGATGAGCAAGGGAAGGATCGGTAGAGTGGAGGGGGAATAGAATGTGAGAGGAGGGAGGGAACAGGATGGATTGCAACAGAGACTCAAGTGGAATGGATCAGATTACATGTATGTATGATTTTGAGGGCGATGAACTCTCCTATTATGTATAACCATAATACTCTGATAAAAAATAAAATTCCTGCAACTTTTGACTCACAATATCTAATTTTAAGTAAGTAGCCTTCAGATGTATGTATCCCTTTTGCATATTTACATTCACAAAAAAGTATTATCTGCAGCATACTAGCAATCAGAATCAACCTAGATGTCCATCAATTGTTGAAGCAGTTAAATGTAATAGAATATTCTGCACAATATGAAAGGATAATGCAGTTTATGTAATTATATGGGAAATTTTGCAATATATTATAAGAGGAAAAAAGCAAGGTATAGAAAAACACACTTCATAAATTGATCTGTGTATGTTTCTGTATGCATGCATTTTCTGGAAGAATACACAGAACTGATGTCAATGCATGTAACCATTGGGAAATGGGAAACTAGGGGAAACATGTTTATTTTTATTCTATAGCCATTTGGATATGAGGTGTTCTACAGAAGCTCATGTGTGAAACAATGCAGGAATTTTCAGGGTGAAGTAATTGCACTATAAGAATTGGGACCTAATTGTTGGATTAATCCATTTGTATTAATAATCTAAATGGATTAATGGGTGTTAATTGTAGACAAGTAGGCTGGAAGAAGTATGTCCCTGGGGATGTGCCCTTGGGGATTATATTATCCTTGGCTCCTGGCTTTCAAGCGCTCTCTGCTTCCTGGCTGTTATGAACCAAGCAGCTTTCCCCTGCCATGCCCTTCCGCCATGATGTTCTGTTCCACCTTAGGCCAAAAGCTACAAAGTTGACTGACCATGGATTGAAACTCCGAAACCTTAAGCCAAAATAAACTTTTCCATGTGTAAGTTTTACTTGTCAGGTTTTTTGGTCACATTTAAAAAAAAAAAAAGAGTTGACTAACACAGAAATTGGTACCAAAAAGTGGTGTTGATTCTGTGACTAATCTGACCACATGGTTTAAAGCATTTGGAACCAGTTTGGAAAAGTTTGAAGATTCCAGCTGGAGAAGCCTCAGAATGTTGGAAGCAGATAGTAAAGACTAGGCTCATGAGGTTTCAGAGAGAAAGGAGGTCTATATTGGAAATTGGATGAGAGGCCATCCTTGCTCCATTCTGGCTAAGAAGTTGGAGACATTTTTCTCTGAGAGTTTCTGTTAGGCTAAATTTAAAGGTGATAGACTAATTAATCTCACAGAGGAAATTTGAAGGCAGTGTAACATTCAGGTGGTTGCATGGAT